>CAUYPK010118824.1:0-50703 GCA_963574355.1 Loris lydekkerianus
TTTCCTTCTTTTTTTTTTTTTTTTTTTTTTTTTTTATTGTTGGGGATTCATTGAGGGTACAATAAGCCAGATTACACGGATTGCATTTGTTAGGTAAAGTCCCTCTTACAATCATGTCTTGCCCCCAAATGGTGTGGCTCACACCAAGGCCCTACCCCCCTCCCTCCTTCCCTCTCTCTACTATCTGGGTTTCTTTATGGGTGTTCTTTTTGCCTCCAAAATAAAGCTTTGATGCTTTTGGATATTTCAGATAAGAATTACAAAAATGTAAGGATGTATCCAATTCCCTGGAAGTCAGAGGTTCATATCACTCTTATACTCAGATAAATGCTGACTTTTTTGCTTGCCAAAACCTGAAAAAAAAAAAAAAAATACACACACACTTTTTTCTGTACTCTTAGGGTGCTGTGAATATACTTCAGTGTTTTCTGTGGTCCTGCATCATCAGTGAAAGCATCAGTTATCCTGCCATGTGCTGGTCTCCTGGGGTGATAGGAAAAGGGGCCAGGTTTACCTCTCACTAAAAGACCTCATTAGCTGGAGCGTGGCCAATTAGAATTCTTCTATGCCACAGGGCTGGTGAATAAAGCCCTTTCTCTTGTAAAAAACAAACAACCCCCCCCAAAAAAAAAAAACACAAAAAACCTCATTAGCTATAATTTTTTAATGGTTTTGTGTAATGAAATAATTTTTCTGTCTTTCCCTTCTAACCAATGTGTGGTTGCTTCTTCTGATTTGCTCTGCCCTCTCTAATTTGTGGTCTCTAAGTGACTATGGGCAGGAAGATTGGTCCCCACGTTCGTTAGAACTGTGTGTTAACTAAGAGTACCAAGGACCTGGGAGAGGACTGGGAAATGCCTTCCCTACATTTCATTGCCTATCTCCATGAATTAGGCTAACCCGTAGGCCCGATTTTCTCCTTTCTTACCCTTTCTGGTTCTCAGGCTTGAAGCTGCGAGGTAGATGATTCTTGAGTCAGACGCTTTGTTGGAAATCTGTATAGATTTCCTGATTTTAAGGAGCACGCTCGAGGCTCAGCACCTGTAGCTCAGCAGCTAAGGCGCCAGCCACATACACCAGAGCTGGTGGGTTTGAATCCAGCCCGGGCCTGCCAAACAACAATGACAACCCAAACCGAAAAATAGCCGGGTGTTGTGGCTCCTGGCTACTTGGGAGGCTGAGTCAAAAGAATCGCCTAAGCCCAAGAGTTTGGGGATTGCTGTGAGCTATGATGCAACAGCACTCTATACAGGGTGACAGCTTGAGACTCTGTCTCAAAAAAAAAAAAAAAAGTACATTTGAGTTTGATAGAATTCTTTACCAGTTCCTGTATTTAACTAAAACATTTCTTCTTCTATTCAAAAATAATATTCTGATCCCTTTATTTTTTGGAGTATAAAGTAACAAGTGTTCCCTACAAAAAAATTAAAACAATTTAGAAATAAGTGTATCCTTGCTTTTAGATGGTTGCATCATGCCAGGGATTTTGGTTATTCTGCCAATTTTTTTCTATGTGTATGTTATTTGTTGCAAGTATGTATGTCTGTCATATATACGCATACGCACATGACTTACCCATGTATATATATATTATTTTCATGTCTAATTTTATTTTTGTTTTTGTTTTTTGAGACAGAGTTTCACTCTGTCCCCCTGGATAGAGTGCCATGGCATCATCATAGCTCATAGCAATTCTAGCCCTTGCCTCAGCCCCCCAGGTAGCTGGGACCACAGGTGCCTGCCACCACTCCTGGCTAGTTTTTCTATATTTAGTAGAGAACTGGTCTTGAACTCCTGGGCTCAGACAATCCACCCACCTCGGCCCAAGAGTTGGGATTATAGACGTGAACCACCTCACCTGGCTAACAATGATATTTTTATTTATTTATTTATTTATTTGAATTTTGTATTCAGTTGTTTTAGTTTGGAGTTGGGTTATTTTTTTTGCGGTTTTTGGCTGAGGCTGGTTTGAACCCACCACCTCTGGTATATGGGGCCAGCGCTCTACTCCTTTGAGCCACAGGCACCGCCCGGGAGTTTTTCTTTTTTAAAAAATTTCTTTTATTTATTTATTTATTGAGACAGAGTCTCACTTTGTGGCCCTCAGTAGAGTGCTGTGGCATCATAGCTCATAGCAACTTCCAACTCTTGGGCTTGAGCAATTCTCTTGCCTCAGCCTCCCCAGTAGTTGGGACTATAGGAGTCGGCCACAATACCTGGCTTTTTGGGGTTTTTTGATAGAGGGGGGCTCTCACTGTGGCTTAGGCTGGTCTCGAACTCCTGAGCTCAGGGCAATCCACCCATCTTGGCTTGCCAGAGTGCTAGGATTACAGGTGTGAGCCAACAGCGATTTTTTTTTTAGAGGATTCAGGACAGTTGTATTATGTCCTGCAATACTTGTTGGTTGGGTTGATTTGGTTCAGATTCTGGCTTTGGTGTGAGTACCACATCCCTCTGGAGTCTCGAACATCGGACTGTTGGACTGACAATGGCATTGCACACTGTTATTGCCGCTTCTGCGAATGTGCAGAGCTGTGTGCTCAGGAGTAGCCCTTGTGATGTTGTCAGTCACATCAGGTTTTTTGCCTCATGTTCACCTCTTAACAAAACTGAATGTTATAAAAACACCTATTTTTGATTTCTTTTGCCATTTGTGGGATGTGCTGAGCCCCGAAGGCTTAATATTTGATCCACTTGACCTCCCAATTATAATATCTGTGGTCCAGAATGTTTTTTTATTGAAGTAAATTCCTCTTTTAAAATCAGATTTAGACTTGGACCACCAACTGAGTATAGTGTGAAACCAAACAATCTCTTTTTTTTTTGAAGTTCTTCAGAGATCTCCTTACAACGTCTTGCTTTTTCAATTAAAAAAAAAAGTGTTTGTCTTGACCTCTCGTGCCCCTGACTGAGCCCCATTTCATTGGGTTTTAGGAAGGAAAACAGGCTTCCCTGGCTGCAGACTTTTCCATCACCCAGTTTAAGCATCTTGGCCGGCTCCTCATGGTGCACGGCCGGAACAGCTATAAGCGGTCAGCCGCCCTCAGCCAGTTTGTGATTCACAGGAGCCTCTGCATCAGCACCATGCAGGTGGGTGGGCAGCTGGGCCCTGCGTAGATGCACACACCTACATGGGGGTGGGCAGCCGGGCCCCCTGCATGGGTGCACACACCTACATGGGGTGGGCAGCCGGGCCTTCTGCATGGGTGTACACACCTACATGGGGGTGGGCAGCTGGGCCCCCTGCATGGGTGCACACACTTGCATGGGGGTGAGCAGCTGGGCCCCCTGCATGTGTGCACACACCTACATGGGGTGGGCAGCTGGGCCTTCTGCATGGGTGCACACGCATACAGGGGGGTGGGCAGCTCAGGTGTGTATGGCTATGTTCTCATGGCTGAACCCAGGGAATTGGACTATGCTTTAGAGCATAGTTTATATCCTCTTACCTGGGAAAACAGTCCAGCTGGTGTATTGTGGGCAAGTCCCTGAATCTCCTGGTGCTCTAGATCCCTCCTCTGTTGGGTGGTGCTGGCCACTGCTGCCGTGTGACGTGGGTGTGAGTTTTAGCAATAGTGCTTGTTCAGTGCTTGGCCTGGGGCAAGTGGAGTGTAAATGACAAGTTATTATGATTGGGGGTGATTGTTATTGGTTTGCCAGAGTGAAACATACACAGTTAAATGCTGCATGTCTATACTCTTGGCATCAGGCTAAGTGCTTAAAATTCTCTGAGCCCATTTTCCAGATGGGGAGGCTGAGGCTGAAGCTGCAGGAGGGGGAGGAATTTATGCAGTGTCCTAGTCTGCTCAGGGAGGTGGGCCACCAAACCAGTGCTTACAATCAAAGCCTCCTCCTTTATACACTCAAGATAGAGGGATTGGGGCCACCTCTGCTTGCAGGGTGTCAGTGTGACACATGACACAGAAATTGGGCATCGTGGTCCTGTGTCCCAGCAGAGCTTGGCACAGAGTTGAGCTTAATTTTAATAGTTGTGAATACCCTTGGGGGTTAACATCTTGCTTTTAAAAAACAAAAGGATTCTAAACTATTTATTTTCCCACCTTCTCTCCCACTAACTCCTTCAAAATCTGCCATCAGGCTGTAGTAATTAGGTGTGTACCAGGAAGGAGGTCAAAGGGAGGCAGAGAAAACATTTTGAGTGTTGAAAATCTGTTGATTGATTTTCCTTTCAGTATTGAGGTGAAAATGCTCCCAGTTAAGTGGTGAGAACATAGAAGCCATGGATCCTGGAACCCACATCTCTTTCTGACCACACCACTAAGTATCTCTGAGACTTTGAACAAGTCACTTTACAGCTGTGGGCCTCAGTCTTTCCACCTGTAAAGTGGGGTAGGATCCTCCCTCTCAGGGCTGTGTTGAAAAATAGCTATTTAAGGCTTCAGTGCTCAGGCATCCTGACTGTTACTAATAGAAGGGAAACAGGACAACACTATATAGACATCAGGTGACATTAATTTATAAGAAAGGTGTTTAATCATATGCTAGACAGAATGTGTCAGCTGGGTGCTGCTTTCTGTACATGAGAATCACCTTCAGTGGCCTCCCCCAGGTTTTTTTTTTGGGGGGGGGGCGTGATTTTATGTTTTGAATATCTATTGCCTTTGTGAGTGGAGGAGCCTTAAAGTGATTTTCATCAAAACGATCTAAACCTAAACAGCTAGTATGGTTCACCAGACCACATCTGTATTTTTAATTTACATCAGCTCATCAGTTGAACTGGATAATGCTGTGGTTTTAATCATTGGGGAGATTAATCAGCCCATCCCTGGGTAGACACACAAAAGCTGATCGGGATGAGCTGACTTCTGCGATGACTGCTTGTTAGTATTAGCATCAGTGCCGAAAAAAGCATGCCAGGATGGAGCATCGTTCTTTGTGCTACAGAAAATTGCCTTTCACCCTGTCCACTGTGCTGAAAGTGGTTGCCCCGGAGCAAGTCTCAGTTGGAATCTCCCCTGTCCATGTCTGAGAGACATGGACACAGTGTTCCCCCCACCCCCAAAATGGTTTTGTCAGAATGCAGGCTTTATGGTCAGCATGGCAAAATCAAAACTAGATTCTTGACATCCATCCTTCACAACCATCCTTCCTGTGCGGTGGCCCTGCCTGGGTGAGACGTCATTTGAAAGGTGCCTTCCCTGGTGCTGTGATTCTGAAGTCAGGACCCGGGCGAGCCTGGGGCTTCCCGTGGCCATGGTGCTCAGTGGCACCTGTGTTCTGAGCTCTGTGCCAAGCGAGCGCATGTTCTTCTCGGAGACGGCTCTGGTGAGACACTGTTTCTAATTACAAGGGTGGCTCAGCCTCCTCTCAGCGTGTTGTTTTTTAAAAAAGCCTCAGGCAGCACCGTTCCTGGCCTTCCTTTGGTTTTACACTGACAGAAATGAGCGGGGAGGCCGCCCTCCTTCTGTCGGCCTGCAGATGTCCAGAGAGGGAGCTGACAGAGCGCACTGGGCGTGATTCCCTCTCCCCAGCCACTCTTCACTGCCAGTAGCTCATATCGTCCAAATCAGGAAGCAGACATTTCTGTGAGGGTTTGTAGATACCTCCCTTGCTTTTGTCTAGTTGCAAAAGTCATCTGTCATGTTCTTTTTTACAAATTTCTAAAAATACTGACACGTGTAATATAAGAAGAGAAGCCTGCCCCGCCACCCCAGTCTCTGTGGGAGCGGCATAGAGACCTTGGAGGCTCTTTTTCCATGCTGGTTTTGTGCCTTGTTAGAAGCATGCATGTCTGGATGGGCAGGGACTCGAGCCTTTGGGGAGTGTGGGCTCTGGAGACAGAGCCGGGCGTGAGTCCTGCAGGACTACCGACCTGCTCAATTTCTCCTCTAAAATGTGGGTGACAGTAGGACTCGAACCTGTGGGTTGTTCTGGGGATTCTTGGTGCTTTGTGCAAAGCCTTCCTGGGTCCAGCACATGGAACTTCATGAATGTTCACAAAGGGGCCGAGAGCAGATTTTGGAGCTCGATTACTTATGTCACTTCTGGCTTTGTTGCTTGTACTGTGTGGTCTTGGGCAAGCCACTTAACCTCTCTGAGCCTCGCTTTCCTCATCTGAATAATGGGCATAATGATAATAGTTTCTACTTCCTAGGGTCATGGTGGAAATGAAATGGGCTAATACATCTGAAGAGCTCACAGGAGGGCTGGCGTGCAGTACATGCTGTGTCTGTGTCACGTGTTACTTTTATAAACACGTAAGAGTTTTTGTTACAGTTTTTGGTGACACTCTCTTTCTCCTTGGCACAGGCTGTCTTTTCCTCCGTGTTTTACTTTGCCTCCGTCCCTCTCTATCAAGGATTCCTCATCATTGGGTAAGGAAATCCAGGCAAGGTATTTTTTTATGAAACTCCCTTAAAATGTCACAGAAAAAGCATGGTCTGGAGCAGCGGTTCTCAACCTGTGGGCTGTGGCCCCTTTTAACTGTACTAAAGGCTCGCGGCATTAGGAAGGTTGAGAACCACTGGTCTAGAGGCTCCTGGGTCCCCAGGTCCTCTTGGACTTCCAGGCCTGGTAAAGGCCCAGCTTTTGAACCTCTGTTAGTTAATAAGGTTTTGGGCTATTAAGCCCTTAACCAGACCGAGGAATTAAGAGTCCGAAGAGCTCCTGGTCCACAGCACTTTGCTGTTTGTACTTAGTAATGAAAAAACCCTCACTCTGGAGGGTGTGAAGTTAGCAGCTGATGGAGGAGAACAAGGCGGGAGGTTCATGGGCTGGAGGGAAAGGGAAAGGGAATCTGAAAAATGCCCTCCCAGCGGGGACTGGTAGAGTCCCGTCACGATGTTACAGCGGGATGTTCACTGTTCACATGATGTTCCTGTTCCTGACCTGGAACTTCACATGGTTCCCTGTGTCCGTTTCATAGAAAGTGCTTAGTCTCCGTATTCCCTGGGCAGGTGGAGTCTAGTTACCAAACACCCCAGATGCACATGCACAGGGCTGGGCCCATGCTGGGTTAGGAGGAGACGGGGGACGCAGGATGCCCGGCGGGGCTCGGAGAGTCTACAGCGTCCGCTATCCCTCCTGCGTTTGACCAGTTAGCTCCCCCTGAGAGCCGGCTCTGGAACTCTCTCTGCTTATACCTGGGGAAGTGAACCGTCCTTTATCAGGTCCTAGAAGATTAAAACGATGTGCCAGAAGATAGTGAGGGGTTCCCTGAGCTGGGCTTTGTGCCCCCTTGCATGGTATGGCCCTGGGGGCCCTCATGCCTCCTTGCACCCTCTGCTCCAGCCACGTTGGCCTCCGTACTGTTCTTCATTTGTGACAGCCACACACCCACTTCAGGGCTGCTGCTCTGCTTGGAGAGCTCTTACTCCCAGGACTGGCACAGCTGCCCCTCCCCTCTTGTGGGTGTTTACTCTAATGGTGGCACATACCTGTAGCCCCAGCTGCTCGGGAGGCTGAGGCAGAAGGATCGCTTCAGCCCAGGAGTGTAAGGCTTTCGTGAGCTGTGAGCACACCCAAGAATACCCACTGTACTCCAGCCTGGGCAACATAGCAAGACCCCATCTTTAAAAAGAAAAATACACATCACTCCTTGGCTACCTTCTCTAAAATTGTACCAACACCCCCTCTACGCATGTGTGTGTATGTGCATGCTAACACATACTCCTTCTTCCTCACTATATATACGTGTGTGTGTGTGTGTGTGTGTGTATATAATATATACAAATATATAAATTTTGGCGGGACAAAGTCTCACTTTGTCACCCTCTGTAGAGTGTAGTGGCATCATAGCTCACAGCAACCTCAAACTCTTAGACTCAAGTGATCCTTCTGCTTCAGCTTCCCATGTAGCTGGGACTATAGTCACTCGCCATAATGCCTGGCTATTTTTGTTCAGGAGATGGGGTCTCGCTCTGGCTCAGGATGATCTTGAACTCCTGAGCTCAGGCATTCCACCCTTGATGGCCTCCCAGAGTGCTAGGATTACAGGTATGAGCCATCACGCCTGGCCCTTTCCTCATTATATTTTTATTCTTAGCACTTTCTCTAACATGAATAGAGTTTACTTATTTATTTATTGGCTCAGAACTAAAGCTCCCAAGGGCAGACAGTCCATCCTTTTCTCATGTTCAGTCTCTGGTGCGCAGAGCCAGTCCTGGCACATAGTAGACACACAACAAATGGTTACTGGAGGGATGAATGGACTGAGGCTTCAGAGGCTGGCACGGCACACTGCTCTCGTCCCCTCGGCCGGGTCTCACCCAGGCGATTTTCTCTCCTAGGTACTCCACGATTTATACCATGTTTCCTGTGTTTTCTCTGGTCCTGGACAAAGACGTGAAGTCAGAAGTTGCCATGCTGTATCCTGAGCTCTACAAGGATCTCCTTAAGGTCCGGTCCACTCTTTCCTCCCTTCCCTTGTTCCTTCCCTGTTCTTTTCCTCCTCTCTTCCTTTCCTCCCTCCCTACTTTTTTCCATTTAGTTCGTTTCACACAGATTCTCTCTGATCTGAACACACTTGAACTGGAGACTTTCTTCCTTTTGGGGTGAACGCGTGAGAGTTTATTTTTTTCTTAAGACAGTAACCTATGTACTGTTGTAAAGAATGACAGTACCGTAATATGTAAACTGAAAGCAAACCAGCCATGACTGCAACTTGTGTTTGCGCCTGGAAATGTTCTTTTGTTCGTTTCAAAAAAGCGTGTGTCGAGAGTGTGGGTGTGTGCTTGTGTATTGCTTCATGGTCTTCAAGGGGTTCTTACTGGAGGTTTATTCCCATCTAATGTCAGTTCTCTTTTTCAAAAAATGCAATTTTTCTAATGTATTCAGATGCGTGTATTCAAGCCATTTTTTGATGAAGGCAGGCAGGTTGCCTTGTCGAGTTAGTGGGAAGGTAACGGGAAGGCTGATGGCACATGGAGCAAACTGCCTGGGGGAACCTGCGCTGACCTTTCTCTGTCTCTCGTTTAGGGACGACCATTGTCCTACAAGACATTCCTGATATGGGTTTTGATTAGCATCTATCAAGGTAAGGACAGGTGGGGCCACCTGTTTGTCTTGTGTTCTGGGGTTGACCCAAGCGAATCCCTTTCCTGGGTGTAGTACGTGGAGAGAAGAATCTGGAACCTCAGATAGCAGTGAGCAGCATGACAGTTGTACCCCAGGGGACATCTGCTTAGTGTGTTATAAGGACCCAAATATTTAGCACAGGGCAAGTCAGAAGTGTGCAGAGCTGTTTAATGACATAGGAAAGTCAGAGAAAAATATATACTAATACTAATCACAGCCTGCCAAGCTGTTCCATCCTTGTAACAGTAAGTGTTTACTTTCTGGGATATTCTGGTATCTTTTCTCAGAGTAAGGTCAAGTTGTAGTTTTTTTGAAAAACGTTAAGTTCGGTGGCCTCCAGAGAGGGCCTCACAAACTGCAGGGGCTTGTAAAATGACCTATTGGAGTATCAGAAGAAAATGGCAAAGCTTCTATTTGTATTTTCCTCACTTATTTTAGAATTTCCATTTTCTACACGACTCATAATGCATGTGGTATATTGGTACAGTGATCCTCATATCTCTGTGTGGACAAGTACATGTGTAATTTACAAATAGTCGCATATATTTAGAGTTTATTCCAGATGTTTTTTGCTGATGGGTGGTGTCATCAAAAAGTTTAGAGATAACCTGGTTATTTTTTTGTTGCAGCTTGGCTGGGGCCGGGTTTGAACCCGCCACCCTTGGTATATGGGGCCAGCACCCTGGGCACCCACTGAGCCACAGAGGCTGCCCACTATTAAAATGTTTATTTTGGTGTTTTTAAGACGTATACCATGCTGTAATATGTGCATCTGGTTAACACAAGCACATCCTGCATGAAAGTTTATTATAATCAGCAGAGGGTCCTCCGTCCACTTCTCCAACCTCAGCCCCATTCATGAAAGGAAGTCACTCTGGGGATTTCATGTTTGGTTTTCTGGTGCCTCCTTTGAGTCACGTGTTCACGCTGCCGATCAAAATGTCAGTTCAGTTCTCTGGGCTTCTCTCTCAGTCCCCCCTATCCTTTGTGTGTTGGGGAGGGGATGTAAAAACCATATCATAAAACAGACCGTTTTGACCGTTCAGTATCTGGTTCAGTGATGTTTGTTATATCTGCATTGTCCTGAGACTGATCTCCAGAAAGTTTTTATCTTACATAATGGAAATTCCAGACCCGGGAAACAACAGCTCCACCTCCCCCAAGCCCCGCCATCCACCACTCTGCCCCCTGCCTCTGGGGACTTGACTACTTTAGATGTCTCCTATAAATGGAGTCATTAGACATTTGCCCTTTTGCGACTGGCTGCCTCTGTCATTTTAAAGAAGAAACTGTGTTTGGCTATGTAGAATGTGCTCCCGTGCAGAATGTGCACCCACGTTTTGGGCCCAGACTTTCAGGAAAAAAAAAATCTTTCATTTAAATTTTTTAATTCACATTTTTATTTGTTTATATTTAGGTTCTTGTTTTTGGCATTATTAAGGAATTTTGGCATTTATTATTATTTTTTAAGAGACAGAGTCTCACTTTGTCACCCTAGGTAGAGTGCTGTGGCATCACAGCTCACAGCAACCTCCAGATTTTGGGTTAAGCCAATTATCTTGCCTCAGCCTCCCGAGTAACTGGGACTACAGGCGCCCGTCACAAGGCCCGGCTATTTTTGTTGTTGTTGTTGTTGTTGTTGTAGTTTGGCTGGGGCCGAGTTCGAGCCCGCCACCCTCAGTATATGGGGCTGGTGCCCCTACTCACTGAGCCACAGGTGCCACCCTTAGTATTTATTTTTAAATGAATTTTGGTACAGTAAATTTTGTGTAGGCTCGGTGCCTGTGGCTCAAGTGGCTAAGGTGCCAGCCACATATACCTGAGCTGGCGGGTTTGAATCCAGCTGGGCCTGCCAAATAACAATGATGGCTGCAGCCAAAAAATAGCCAGGCATTGTGGCAGGCGCCTAATTCCAGCTACTTGGGAGGTGGAGGCAGGAGAATCGCTTAAGCCCAGGAGGGGTTGGAGGTTGCTGTGAGCTGTGATGTTACGGCACTCTACCCAGGGCCACAGCTTGAGGCTCTGTCTCAAAAAAAAAAAAAAAAAAAAGAAAAAAAATTTTGTGAAGCAAATAATTATTAAACAAAAGAGTGGATACAAGGTACCAGGAATTTTATGTACTGGGCAACAAATAGTACCACCCATATATGTTGTCCGTCCTTAACTTTCCCATCAAAAATGTGGGCCCAAAAGTACCCATTATACACGGCAAAATATGGTATTTAAATTTCTGTTTCCTACTCTGGAAGGCAAGGTGGGTAGATTGCTTGAGCTCAGGAGTTTAAGACCAAACTGAGCAGAAACAAGACTGTGTCTTTACTAAATATAGAAAAATTACCCAGGTGTTATGGAGGGGCACCTGTAATCCCAGCTACTGGGGAGGCTGAGGCAGGTGGATCACTGGGACCCAGGAAACTGAGGTCGCTGTGAGCTGTCTTGATGCCCCAGCACTCTACCCAGAGAGTGACAGAGTCTATAAATAAATAAATAAATAAATAAATAAATAAATAAATAAATAAATAACTTTCCTTTTCCTTCTTCGACATGCTCTTTCCACCTCTCCCTCCGTCTTGCTTTTTTCCTCCTTAGTCTCTCTACAGTTCATAGATTATTCTCTAAGGTCAGACAGGACAATAGGAAATCCATAGGTCCGAAGCCTCCAGAGAGCCCATCATTAACTACCCGTATGAAACGATACCTTCCTCTTGAAATGAGAAATTACAAAAGGAGCCGAATGTGAGTGGGCAGAGGGGGCCCCGTGCGGGAGGCCTCAGGAGGACTCTCTGCTCTGGCCTCCCCAGGGAGCACCATCATGTATGGAGCCCTGCTGCTGTTCGAGTCGGAGTTCGTGCACATCGTGGCCATCTCCTTCACGTCGCTGATCCTCACCGAGCTGCTGATGGTGGCGCTGACCATCCAGACCTGGCACTGGCTCATGACGGTGGCTGAGCTGCTCAGCCTGGCCTGCTACGTTGCCTCCCTGGTGTTCCTCCATGAATTCATTGGTGAGAGTCCTGAGCATGTGCTGGTGTCCGACGGGGCGCCCATGGCTGGCATTCATTTATTGCACATTTCGAAAATTATGCATGGGCCTTTTTTTTTGCTCATCATCTTTCATTACTTTTCGTGTATTTGACGTGCAGCCCAAGACAAGTGTTAGATACGTATTCAAGCCAGCCAAAGGCTGTAGTTGGACATCCCTGCACCAGGTTCATGGGGCCCTTGGGGTCTCGCCACCCCATGGAGGGAACCTGGGCTCCTTGTCCCATCACTCTTCTCACTCTGCTGCCTGTATTTTATTACCCAGAACATGTGGCCGAGGCAAACCAGCACGTGTGATTGAGGAGAGAGGCCGCACTCTCAGTATCAAGTGTGTGCGTGGTTTTCTTTTTTAAAGGCACCCAGAGCTCAGAAGGGAATCTGTTTAAGTCAGTGGCAGGATCAGGGTGGGGCCCACTATGCCGGGGCCTGAAGAGCTGTGGGGAATTGAACCCAGGTCTCACTTGAGTAAATGACAGCCCAGCACCTGGGGAATCTGAGGAGACAGCAGTAGCCTTTTTAGCTGACAACTTTTTAAAGGTTTTTTTTGTGTGTGTGTGTGTCCAAACGCCTTTTCCCATGAATTCTTAGTCCAAAGTCCAAACACCTTTGGTAGGGTTTGTAGTGAGAGGTGGCAGTGTGGAGGTGGGGGCTCTGGGACCTTGCCCTCCTCGTGTGCTCCCTCTCTGTTCTCTCAAGGGGACTCCAGGGCTCTCAGAGTGAAATCTGCTGCCTGTCCCGCCAAGCCAAGCAGTGAAAAGTGCCATCAGCAGTGGCACCGTTCATCCCACGTACATGTAGGGGCACCTGCTGTGCGCCAGGGTGACAGGGGCAGACAGGTGGGTGGGCTCCCCTTGAAGTTTCCAGCACACAGACGAGTTTGCAAGCTCAGGGGTACCAAGTGTGAGCAAAGCCACAAAGAGATGGAAACAGGGTCAGCTGGTAGAGACCCAGGAGAACCCCAAATAAAAAAATGTCATGGAAACTTACAAATGGGAACGTGTAGGCTCCACTGGGAAGGGAGTGTGGGGGCTGATTTTCTGACCATAGCAGTGACTTCAGGCACTCTCACATGTCCCTCATCAACCACTGTCTCTGGATGGACAAGCCTGGGTCCTTCACCCCTCCACGCCAACCTCTAAATTTGCTTTACGGTGTTGCCAAGTCAGTCCAGTTCAGCCTGTGCTTGCTGAGCTGAGAGTCCCCTTGGGGCCACAGAGACCATCTCTCTCCGTGCTGTGCTGGACCCACTCTGCTGCTGACGTGGGTTTCTGTTCCCATCCAGAAACCTCTTTCCAGCTCAGCGTCATAAACTTTCAACATGGGCACAGTCCAGATGACCCGGCATTTTCTGTGTTTTGCTGGGGATAGTCTCATGAGACTCTAATCTTGGTTTTCCCAGGCACAGGGCAGATTCAAGCCTGTCTGAGCTCTGAAACTTCCGGGCCAGGGGTCACGGGCTTGAAAGCCCAGCTAGGAGGCAGCAGATAGCCTTCTTTATTTTTGCAATGCCCCATACACATCTTTCTCAATAGAAGCATTAAATTTCTGTCTGTGTTACTTCAACGAAAAACAACCCTCAGAGTGAGTTTTCTCTTTTATCAGTGAGGAGGCAGCTCTGAGACTCCTTCCCAGCTAAGATGTCAATCTCCCTTCACAAGGCTGATAGACAAGCCCCCTCTGGTGGGGGCCAGTTTTCAGTTCTGGGCTCACACCCACACCCGCTGGAGGCCAGCAGGGGCGAGGGCGCCTTTGTCACAGGCGTTCTCACTGGGGGTCATTTGGCCCCCACCACCAACAGAGCAGATTTGAACAGATGTTATTCCCTTTATGTACAAAGTACAGATGTAGGTACAATTTTATAAACAATTTTATTAAAATCTCATAGAGATGATTGATCGGGGGGAAATAGCCTAAAAGGACTGCTTCGGGATCAGTAATGAAAGAAAGGCTGAGAAATTCCACCTTACTACGGCAGCAGCATTGATCGTGACTCTGTATCAGCCTTAAAATCTCCTCAAGAAGGTTTTCGTGAAGGTAAAAGGAGTATCCCTGTGAAAAGTAAGGTTTTAGAACAGTGTCACACTTGTCCCCAGCCTCTCAGAAAGGGTTTTATGAGCACCTACTATGTGCTTAAGGGCTTGGGTCTAAGGAGGTCACAGAGATGTGGTCCCTGTCCTCAGGAAATGTGGTCTCCCTTCCACTTGGACCAGCCACAGGGCTGAGTGCAGGGCACATAGGAAAACCGCCCAGGGGATTGAGCCCCGGGCCTGGCTCTTAGTAGGTGCTCTGCTGATAGCAGCTGCATTTTGCATCCTGGCTCTGCTGTGTTGAAAACCTCAAGCTGTTGCTTCTATCCTACAAAGACCTCCTCATTCCCAGGTCCTCTATCTTCTGGAAAAGAGAGCACCCTATCCTTTGGTCAGAGTCCCCGAGGGTAATCCTGTGTGTAACAGGGGGCCTCCGTCCCCTGTGTGGCCCACGGCTCCCCCTCCCCCTGGACTCAGATCCACACCGTGGCTTTCTGTGACTCGTGGCAAAGGGAAGAAGTTGCTGGAAGCGGAAATGTGCATTTGAATGTCACTTTGTACTCTCTGGTGGTGGGGGTTTAGAAAAATATCTTCAGCTCTCAGACTTCAAATCAGAAACACCACGAGGGTGTTGTGCCCTCCTAGTTTTCTTTTCCTAGTTGTTGGCGTATCAGGAAGCTGCGGAAGAGAAAGCAGAGAACAGCCAGCCTCATCCACTGAGCACTGAGCGGGCCCTTCCCTTCCAGGTCGATGGAGGGAGGGCTCCCTGCCAGCCAGCGCTGGGAAGCCAGGGGTTTGTGATGTGAGATGATTTTCCCTTCGGTAGCTGTGATACCTGTTTGAAGATCACCCATGCCTTCCAGAACATTCTCTCCCGCCTGCTCACTTCTGTCCTCCCGTTTGCTTGCAGACGTGTACTTCATCGCCACCTTGTCGTTCTTGTGGAAAGTCTCCGTCATCACCCTGGTCAGCTGCCTGCCCCTCTACGTCCTCAAGTACCTGCGCAGACGGTTCTCCCCACCCAGCTACTCGAAGCTCACGTCGTAGGCCGTGCGCTGGTGGAGGGGATCCTGGTCTCTGTGCCGACAGAGTTCAAGTTCCATCTACATTACCTGCCACCTGTGGATTCTGCAGTGTTTGCTGACACGTGCGGTTCTGACGGGATGAGCCGTGCATGTAAAGGGAGCCCTTGTGCTGAACAGACAGGAAGGAGGTTCCTAAGAGGTGCCCACCTGGGCCTGTTAGAACCCCTGGTCATTCATATGTGAGCAAATGTGAATACATTAAAACTGGCGGCTCGGCTGGGAGATGGGTGTGGGTCCCTGTGCGAGCTTCCTTATGACTTGAATTCTGTCATTGTGTGATAAAAGTTTTTGTCTAGTTGAAGGTGTAGAGGGCTTGTCTTTTGTTTTTGTTTTTAACAGTCCTAATGCGTGTGTACTCTTGAATTCTTTCTCGCTCTTAAAAAGCGATGTCAGGAAAAGATAAAAGTGTTGGCGGCGCCTGTGGCTCAAAGGAGTAGGGTGCCAGCCCCATAAGCCGGAGGTGGTGGGTTCAAACCCAGCCCCGGCCAAAAACTGCAAAAAAAAAAAAAAGAAAGAAAGAAAAGACAAAAGTGCTTAGCATAGGTGTGCGAGGAGAAGAAAGTGATATTTGGTGAAAAGTTATCCAAACAGTAATCTCTGTTTGGAAATGCTAAATAGCTTCTCTAGGCAGCCCTGCTCTGCTTACCCGAGTTACACCGGATCTCTGGCTGGGATGTTAACAAGTAAATTAGGAGAGAGTGCACCATAACTCCAGCCGGTTTTCCTTGATCTGATTCAACAGCTGTAGTACTCGAGTTAACTTCACCTGCCACCTCGTAAAAGAATTTCAGAAGTGCGATCCTGCTTTATCAGGACCAGGCAACAATTTACAAAGTCAGTGGCTGAGGACACCCTCCGACATTTTCAGCAGCAGCGTTGTTTTAACAGGGAACGTGCCGCTGAGCAGCCCCTCAATGTGTCGACAGTTGTGATAAGAGACTCAACTAATTCTTTAGACAACATGGCAGATGTGACTCAGATCCTCCGGCTCCAAAGCGGAAAGGTCAGGGACCTGGGGCTCTTCTCTCATCCACAGAAATCTGTTTCCTGTTAGGAGGAATTACTGAGGATGAACTGACAAAGGCAAGGCCATCTTGTCACACTCCCATTCATTGGTAGCTGCCGTCAGAGCAAGGCGCCCCGGTGGTGGGAGGAGGCTCGGGCTGCAGCTCTGGGATCTGGGATCTGTTTCACTGCCTGCAGATTTCAAGAGGAACTTGCTGAAAGGCAGCCAGTAGTAAGGATTCCTCTCCTACCAGGATGAACTACATGTGTGCGTGTGTTTCCAACAGAGTGTGGCTTCTTATTTCAGAGGAAACAAGGGACATGGCAAAGTGAGGCATTCTTGGGTTTTCAAGTCACTTCTTGCAGAAGCCACATGTGCATGCCATAAGGGTTAAGTTGGTGGATGTTCACGAGTTGAGTGTGCTGGTATCTTGGATATATGATTAATTCTTTTATGAATACACACCCTTCAAACTTTTGGTGTGACCCTTCTTGTGTGCTTCAGAGATGTACATACAGCCGGATTGCTGATGCCTACCACCTACCCTTGGAAAAGCCTGCTCTTGGAGGGTTGGGGACACAAGAATCTGACAGTCCCTTGCCTGTGAAGCACTCTTGAGATGCTCTTGTATTTCGTGTTGCCCTTTTAAAACTTTCCAAAATGACAGGTTAAGTTGCAGGCACTGACAGATTGGCTGTTGATACCACTTCTATTTTATCTTAAGATCCTGCACATTTGCAGTAATTCTGCACTTTTGGAGACATTTCTGCCCGAGAGAAAAGGTTTACAGAAATATTGCATCGAATGAGTGGTTGTTTTTAGGAACAGGATCTTTGTCTAAAAATTTCAGAAATGTCGAGCAAGTCTCAGTTTTTCACCCAGTGATTTTATGTGGTTTCAAAGGTAGAGGAGGAGAAAGTTGTACTCAGAGATTTTGAGCCTCTTGGACGTCAGCCTGTAAGACTGAGAGTCTTAAGATAGTTCACAAACCCTGACATGTGATGGCTTCTGCAGATGGGTCATAGAAAACCGTTGTTAAGAAATTTTAGATGTTTCCAACAGATGTAAGGAATGAAAGTGGTCTCTCTGGTCTTTTCCTTTATTCCCAATTTTGATTGAGGTACACAAGTTGAGTTTTAAAGCCAACACACAAGATACTGCTCAACATCTCAAAGGGAGAGTTTCCAAGAGAGGCTGAAAAAAATCATACCTGGAAGTCAAAGGCCAGTGTCTTCCACAAAGCTCCTTGTTCCATTGTCTCAGCCACACTTGGGTGGACCCAGTTAAGGGAAACCCAAGTGGAAACGGCTGTGGTTCCGACCATCCTGCCAGCGGGCAGCCTGCCAGTGCTACTCACTGGGAGGGTCCCTGAGTGTCTAGCAGTGCACACAGCACACTTATCGAACATGGGGAACGCAAGGGCCGGGGCATGTGTAATCATTTGAGAGTGCACGACCTTCACCTGCACGGATGGGACTGTCATCCAGCAGAGCACCCAGGAGTGCTCAGGCACTTCCAAGGGGTTATTTCAGTTGTGGAGGAAGATTAAAAAATAAGAAACCTGAGCTATTGTATAAGAACCTCACCTGAGTTTGTAAGCCTTAAGTGTAAGGATTTGGTTGACCTTTCCCTTAGTTCATCAATCTGGAAAGAACTTAGATGACCATTGAATCCTCGAAACTCAGTGAGACTTAACTCTCAGATAGCCAATTTAATTTGAGGTCACAGGGGGCCCGTAGGCACACATCAGCACAGTTTGAACACTTCTAAAAGTTCAGAGCTCCCCCGTGCCCTCTGACAACACTAGCTATGTCTGCCATTTTATTATTATTGTTCTTATTTCTTTGATGATAGTTGTGTTGGGGACAAAGGATCTGTTTGGCTCCTCTTTTTCTCTCCCTTTCTTCTTTCCCTCCTTCCTTGTCTCTCTTTTTTTTTCCTCCAAGAAAATGACCAGAGAGGTTTCTCCATCTTGAATAATTCTTTAAATTGGATGGGTTTGCCCCACGTTGACAGCGTGTGTGCGCACGCCTCTGGCCTATGGCACTTGATGAGACAAGGTGGTGCCGTAGCTGTCCACAGGGCACCCCGGCAGCCTCTTAAAGTTGGAGCAATCACCTGTTTGCAGCCCCCTGGTGCTGGTCAGCCAAGTCCTGGGATTTCCCCCGCTCCTACTGAGCCTTGCTACCCCCCCCTCTCTGTGCTGCTCTTCTGCAGTGAGACCCTTTTTACTTTTTAGCAGTAATCCTAAAAATAAAAATCTCTTTATAGCTGTTTCCTTGATTTATCCCCTGCTGAAAACATAGGTTGTACTGACAATATTTTTAAATGTACTTCGAATTTTGTGCTCTTTGGAAATTGGAATGTTGGTGGCTATTTTTTTTTTTTTTCTCCTCCAGACTCTTGTTTTTATACTTAGTCTTGTTTTTACTGGGGTGGGGATGGGCAAGTGCTCATGCCTATATGGGCAGCATTTTCAACCTTGGCCAAGATCGCCAGTGGGACCTATGTAGTCTTCTGCTCCATCTTACGCGAAGCAGACATCTTTCTGCTGCTTTTGTGTGTTCGAATCACGTGTGTGAGTATGTGATACCATTGCAAGGTTTTGAAGACGGATTTGGTTTTCATTGCATTAAAAATCTATCCCTCCCAGCTTTGTTTTCATGTAAAAGATAGGCAAGAAGCTTTGTAAATACAACAGATTTTATTTCTCCTTCTTTTAATGTAAAGCTTTTTGTTGTTTACTTAAAATATTACTATTATGTCCAGTTCTTCTTGGGGGGAAAGGATCACCTTTCTCAATGGAAATGCAAAGCATCCCACAGTGGGAGCAGCATCCCTCACCTGGAGCTCAGAAGCATCTTCTCAAGCCGGAGCACGTCCCTGTGCATCTGTCTTCTCCAGCACAACGTGGTTGGCGGTGCAGTCTGCTAGTTGGATAATGCCAGTGACTGTCCTGTTTGTTGGGTCAGGTGGGGGTGGGGCATGGTGTTTGCAAAAGAAAAAAAAAAATTGTGGCTAATTTCTTATTTTCTTGCAGTGAGGTTAATTGTGAATTCCTCCAGGAGTCCACGATTTCCTTGTTAGCAGCCCTCTCTCTGTGTGACCCCCATCCCACACTTGCAGCTGGACAGCGGTCTTTGATGGGGAAACTCCTCTGCGGGATGCTTTAATTTAACAGACCCTTCCAGATGATTTAGATTCTTGGTTCTGTGACGACGCACATGTGCTCTCTCATGTTTCCTGGGGATTCTACTTTCATTGTTTGCCAACATGGCCCATTGCTGTTGCCCAATAAAGCTTGTGTAATTTCTGCCTCGGAGGATTACTTTAATTTGTAGGTGACATGAATTCTGGTGTCAAAAACGAAGACGCTTTTATTACAATGCTCCTATTTTGTGCTTTTCTACGTAAAATGTAAAGAACTTTTTTTCCCCGTCAAAAAAAAAGTTTTGATCTTGGCAAAAACTTCCAGATCAATGCATGTCATTTATTATCCTGTGCTGTTGTCCATTTCAGACGTGTCAGAATTTCATAAAGTGACACTATAAACGGAGACTAAGCTGGAAACCGTAAGATCCATATTGTATTTATACACAGGGTCCTTGATGACTTTGCAGTCTGTTCTTTTGTTTGATTTTTAATCAAGGGATGGAAGATTGGGGAACACAGTTAAGTTTTGGGCACGAAAGTGTTTTTTAATTTCAGATTGATGCGAGGGTACAAATGTTTAGGCTACATTGGTTTCATTCCTAAGGTAAAAGTCAAGTTGTAGTTGAGCCCTTTACCCAGGGGGCCCGTTGGACACCCTCACATTGTGCATAGGAGGTGAGAACCCGCCAACCCTTCCCCTCTGGCAGAAGAGTTTTTTAAGCTATCATGTAGGAAGCTGGGAGCATTCTATTTTGTTAATTTAATCCAGTATTTTCAACCAGGGGTGATTTTGTCCCTCAAGGGACACGTGGTGGAATCTGAAGATATATCCAGTCATTACAATGCAGGGGATGGGGGTGAAAGGGTGCTTACAGGCGAGGGGTGTTGCTGAAAACCCTGTGATGAGTAAGGCAGCTTCTCCAGTGAACGATTATCCTCCCAGAACATCCAAAGTGGCATATGTCTGTAAAGGGGCCCAGTGGGGTGAGCTGCTGTGTGTCAGAAGCAAGTTTTGCACCCTGCTGGCCAAGAGGCTTAATGAGTAGCTTTTTGCAGCACCGGGCAGCTTTTTCCTGTGGGCTGTTCTCAGCTTTATCGATTAGAGAGAGAATTCTAATTTAGCTGCGTTTCTCTGACAGTGGCTTCCCTGGACCAAAGGAAGACACATGCTCTTCCTTCAACTGTGCGTGCTGTGGACGCAGAGTCTCAGGCCCCTGCGTTTGCCTGCAGTGAAACCCCACTTGTGTGCAGATGCTCTTCCTTCAAAGCCACTAGGGGGAACTTGAGGACTGAAAGAATTTCTGTTTCCTGTTTGCGGTGACCAGCCAGGCCCAACATGCTCACTGCCCTGAGTCTCAGGACGTTGCTTTCATAGCTTCAGAATTTATTTCATGGCCAATGGCTCCATCAAAAAACAGACATTCCTTTTCATGTTGTTGACCAGAATATTTTGCTGGACTTTTAAAAAAGTGAAGGGGGGGGGAGGATAGGGCGTGAGAAATGAATATTTATTTCCTCTTAGATATTTGCATATTTGAATAATTGGCAACTAGGAAGGCTTTTCCCCCACTCACTTTTCAGGCTAATAAGGTTTTGAGACGAAATGTTCCAACATCCCAAGTACATTAACTGTTTTTGTTATGAAACTTTTCAGGGTGACTTGAAGCCCTGTGGTATTTGTGAGGAGGTTCTATAAATGATGGATTTGCTCACCTCAAAATAGAACTGTAGTCGCTCCAAACTTTCCAGAAGTGGGAGCACAGTGACAGAATTCATTCAGGACTTGCTAATTTCCTACTTTAAATGGGTTACATAACAGAACGGGCCCGCCTTCACGCCTCTCAAAACTCCCCATGAAGTGATGGTGAAATGTATCATTAAAAGCTAGAAATAGCTCTGCTAAACTCTGGGAAAAAGACAAGTTTTTTTTTTTTTTTTTTCTGATATCCCTCCCACCCACCCCCCCCCCTTTTCACCCAAACATTGCATAATGTTAAAAAAGTCAACTCTTTCCGTGGGATTTAATTTCATTCTGGCTGTTGTTGGAGGGGTAACTTAAGCACTTTGGGGGCTGGTGGATTTTTGGAGGATCATGCATTCCCGGATCAGTTTTCATCCAAAGCTTTAGCCAAGAAATATGCCCAATGCTGGGGTTTCTCTCCTTCCCTCCTGCCCCCCTTTTGTGGATGGTTATTTATGTACAGCACAGCATCTTTTCAGAAAGCCTGCCTTCTGCAAGACCAAGCCTCCCTCCACTTACGTGTTGAGGCTTTGACCTCAAAATGGATTCCCTCTAAAATTGGGGGTAACTGAGTCATGTGTGAAGTCATCAGCCCCACAATCTGTAGTTGATAACGAGCCAGGTCTTCATTTTTTAGAATTTACAGAAGGTTCTGTTTGCTCACGCTAAGAACTTGGTGTTCTAAGCCTCTACTGTCCATTTTCAAGAGATTTGAGAAAAATACAATTTTTTCTTTTATCAGGTCCAGATAAACCCAGGACTATATATATTTATTTTTGAAACAGAGTTTCACTACGTTGCCCTCAGTAGAGTGCTATGGCATCACAGCTCACAGCAACCTCCGACTCTTGGGCTTAAGTGATTCTCTTGCCTATAGCTGAGTCTATAGGCATCCGCCACAATGCCTGGCTACTTTGTTGTTGTTGTCGTCGTTTAGCTGGCCCAGGCTGGGTTTGAACCTGCCAGCCCCAGTGTATGTGGCAGGCGCCCTAACCACTGAGCTACGGGTGCCAAGCCCCAGGACTATTTTTTATTTCCTTTGAGAAAGATTTCAGAGCTCAGAAGAAAGACAGTCAGAGGGTATGGGGGGTGGTCTGTGGAATACTCTAACATTGTCATTCCTTCATTTACCAAATATTTACTGAGCACCTACTACGTGGTAGACATTGTTCTTGGGACTGGAGGTAGAGCAGGGAATAAGATAGCTACATGCCCTGCCCTAGCAGGGGTTATATTTGTGTGTGTGTATGTGTAAGAGAGAGAAACAGATACGGGCTCTAATATCAGGTGAAGATGAAGCCTACTAAGGTGATTAAAGCAGGGCAAATGTCAGCAGAAGGTGACAGGTATGAATAAGGGTGGGAAAGTGGAGTCAGAGAGGGGCTCTCTAGGGATGGGCCACAGGCACAGAGTCCTGAAGGATGAAGATGAGGGACATGAGGAGAGAAATGGGGGAAGTGGCATTCAGGAATGGTGTGTGCAAAGGCCCTGGGGTTGGAAAGGCCAGGTCATGTTGGAGGGACACAGGGCTGGAGCGCTGAGATCAAAGAGGAGAATGGAGGAGGTGAGGTCAGGGAGGGAGGGAGAGCCACAGACCTTGGCACTCAGGCTAAGAAGTGCCGCAACAGAACTGAGCAGGTGTTGTTAAAGTTAGCCGTCTAGACTTGACCTATGCCCAAAGCCCCATCTCACTCTCTGCCACCTATTCAGTCTCATTGACCCACCCCTCCTGGCCTCATTTCCACCCCAGTGTCTAACAAGGCTCAGGCGGAACCCCTTGCCTTGCCCCCAGCCCACTCCCAAACCCAGCAATCTGCGTGATTTGATCGACATAATCCACACTGGTAAATGCAAAGCAGCACCAGTCTTTGGATAAGGTTTCTTCTTGTTTTTCCAGCAACTAATAGGAAGGGTCCCTGTCCAGCCCTGTACCCTGGGGCGCTGTTGACAGAGGTGACTGTCCTGAAGACAAAGGCTGCATAAACTGATGCCTAGAAATCAGAGGTGAGTCAGGAGGAAGACTAGGTAGAGAAAAATTAATTGGGTCATGTTCTTCGAAGCTGCCACACTTCCTGAATATGCCCACTTGGGTCCAATTTCGAAGATGAAGCCTTTTGTACTCATGAAACTGTAGGAGCCCAGTCTGTGTTCAAATTCCTCCTGAAGAAAGAAATAATAACGAGAACAGGCTGTGGAAAAGAATGTAGTTAGTGTCTTAAGGATGGCCAAATATTCATTCTCATTTGTCCTTTTATGTGAAACAGATTTTTTAAAAGGCAATCGGAGTAGCTAACGACATCCAGAGCCCTATTGATTCAAGTGGGGCTGTGAGTGGGGGCTTAAATTGGCCCAAGCAACTAATCAGACCCAAAGAAGGAGGTGAGTTGATTACTCTGGAAATTGCACAGGAATCCTTCAAAGACGTGGCCAATAATTAGGGTTGGAGATGCTACTCTTCATGCACATAACTTAGCATAATTTTATTAGGCAGCTCATCACCACCAAGAATTAGAGAAAACAGGCCAGAAAAATTCTGCAAGCTGGGCTGACTTGGGCAGACATGGAGGCTGAAATGGCCCATCTGGTGCTTGAGGAAGGTGCCGAGAAATCACAGCCTTCTGTGCACTGACAGGAGATGGGAGTGAACGCAGTGTCACCTTAGGGGGATGTGCTAGAGTTGGAAGGGGAGCAGCGGGGTCTGAATGTCACTTCCCCCACTTACTAGCTGAGTCACAGGGGGCCAATCCTCTGTGAGGATTGATGGCATGGTGGGCGGTAGAGATACAGAAATGGTGCTATCATTGTCACTCCAGGCCTCTGTCAATGGAGGGAAGTCCATCATCAAAATGGCATTCTCCTCATGTTTTCCCCAAACACCGTGGTCACCCATCTGGCTAGAGTTCTTAGAAGATTTCAAAGTTTGGAGGCAGAGGTAATAGCCAACCTGGAATCTTCCACGTACCTTCTGCCAATCTTGCAGGGTCTCTGCCCTCGAGAGGTGGCCCTGATCCTGTAGCCCCAGCCTTCGTTCTGGGTTGGAAGTGAACCTGCCTCCCAGAAGCTGGGCTGACTCCCCTGACTGCAGCTGGAGGGATGTGGCCTAAGGAGGAAGCCAAGGAAAGCTCCCCCAAATCCATTGACACAGGGATTTGGAAGGGAGAAAGAAAGTAATAGAATTGGCAAATCAATTAGAACAGCGGTTCTCAACAAACCTGGGTCGCAACCCCTTTTTAACAATGAAACTACATTGCAGCATTAGGAAGGTTGAGAACCACTGACTTAAAACTTCTTTACCTTTTTTTTTTTTTTTTTTTTTAACTTTAAGACAACAAATTCATTAATAGGATAGAAGGCAGAATTTGCTTGCGTTTAAATCACAAAAGTGGGGAGAAACAAGGGGGAGTGAGGGTTTCCCTGCTGGTTTCAGCTCTCTTAGGCTCCAGAAGAACACTTGGGTGGAACTGGCTTCCGGTTTTATCCCTCACCAGCCCAGCCTCTGACCCATGGTTAGGGCTCAGTAAACCTTGATGGCATTTGAGGGTTGTTTTTTTTTTTTTTTTTTTTCCTTTTTTAAATTCTGGAAAAATATACATAAGATAAAGTTTATCATTTTAATTATACATTTTAATGGCAGCAAGTCCTTGAGTTTCAAGAGTGGTTTCTGGAAGATTCTAGAACCTGACTGAACAACGTGAGCCCTGCCTTTCACGGCATTTTACATTTGCAAAGTGCTTTCCCACCTACACTTCACAATCCCATGGGGCAGGTGTCATTATCCTCATTTTGCCATAAGGGGGAAAAAAGACACAAAGGTTAAGGTTGAACCAGGCCCACACAACACCTAAAAATGTTGTGTCCTTGAATTCTGACAGATGATGTATCTGAGAAAAACCACTCAGCTCTGATAGAACAGAAAACTCCCAAACAACATAGTTTAAATAAGAAAGAAGGTACTTTCTTTCTTGTATAAGAGAAGCCTGGGTTTAGGAAGCCCCAGGGGGTATGCTGGCTTAGACTGTCACGGGAACTGGGACTGCCTCAGCTCTCCACTTACTTGCCCCAAGGCTGCTGCTAATACCTCATGGTGCAGGATGGCTGCTGGAGATCCAGCCTTCAAGTCTGAAGTCCAGACAGCAGGAAAGAGCAAAGAGAGAGGATTCCCAGCATTCGCACACATTATTTCTGCTAAGACCTCAGGCAAATGACCCCATTACCACACATAGCTTTCAAAGAGGCTGGGAACCTTAAAGAAAGATGGAGACTTTACCTCTTTCATGTTTACTTGGGATGGAGCTAGAACATATTCTTCTTAGTAAAGTATTCATCAAGAATGGAGGGAAAGTATCCAATGTACTCAGCCCTACTATGAAACCAATTTATGGCTTTCATATGACAGCTGTAACCCAGTTATAACCTAAGAATCTGGGGAAGAGGGAGAGGGAGGGGAGGGAGGGGGGAGGATGGACGGAGGGAGGGTGATTGGTGGGACTACACCTAAGGTGCATCTTACAAGGGTACATGTGAAACTTAGTAAATGTAGAATATAAATGTCTTAACACAATAACTAAGAAAGTGCCAGGAAGGCTTTGTTAACCAGTGTGATGAAAATATGTCAAATGTTCTATAAAACCAGTGTATGGTGCCCCATGATTGCATTAATGTACACAGCTATGATTTAATAATAATAATAATAAAAAAACAGGAAAAAAATTTAAAAAAAAAATGAAAGAGGCTGGGGAAATGCAGCCTTTTTTTTTTTTTACTGAGAACTCTAATGAAAACCAAGGTTCTGTTTCTGAGGCAGGAGGGAGAAACAGTGAACAGCAGTCTGTGCACTAAAGAGGAAAAAGATGTGGGATAATAAGGAACCCTTCCCCGTAACTGACGCCACTCACTGACTGTACCCTTAGGGATGCCAGAGGTGTGAGGTGTGAACTCACCTCCTTGTGAGAGCAATAGTTGGGAACACACAGGCATGATCTGGCCAAAGACACACAGTATTTCTTTCATTTCTCTTCCTTTTCTTTTTTTTGCAGTCTTTATTTCATCCATCTTGATTTTCCTTGAATCCTTTAGTTTTTCATCTTACATTACCCTTTCATATGTAAAAAATGTTAAGTATGGCATACATACAGGAAGGTGTATTTAAGAGGCTAATAGTGACTGCATAGTTGATGAATTTTTATGTAGGTTTCCACCCATGAGACCTCACTGAGGTTATATATGAAATATCCATCCTGGGCACACCCATAGAGGCAAAGTAGATTAGTGGTTGTTGGGGTCTGAGAAGGACAGGGGGTCTAAGGGGTGACTGCTAAGTACTAAGGCTTGGGGGTGGGGGTGGTCACACAACTGTGTAAATTTACTAAAAACTGTTGAATTTATATTACGTTGGTGAATTTTATGGTATATAACATAACATCTCAATAAAAATATTAAAACCCTGCCAAATGGCCTTCCATGGTGGCTGTACTGCCTTTGACACCACCATGTATGATAGTCCAGTTGTTTTACCTCCAAATCTGCGCTTGGCATTGTCAGTATTGTTTTAGCCCTTCTAATAGGCGTGCAATGGTATCTCATCGTGGCTTTAAATTACAGGCCCCTAATGATTAATAATATTAAACACTTTTTCAAGTGCTTGTTTGCCATCCATATATCTTCTCTGGTGAAATGATCATATCTTTCACTTATTTTTTATTTTATATATTTTTTATTCTTTTTGGAGACAGAATTTCACTTTGTCACCTTTGGTAGAGTGGTGTGGTGTCATAGCTCACAGCAACCTCAAACTCCTGGGCTCGGGGGATCCTCTTGCCTCCCTAGTAGCTGGGACTACAGGCACCCACCACAACACCTGGCTATTTGTGTATTTTGTATATTTGTTTCAGCGGGCCCAGGCCTGGTTCCAACCCACCCAGCCCTGGTGCATGTGGCTGGCGCCCTAACCATTTAGCTATAGGCGCCAAGCCCTTTCACTTATTTTTAAAAATCCGATTGTTTCCTCACTGTTGAGTTTTGGGAGATCTTCCTATATTCTGGATACAAGTATGTTGCTGAAGTAGCGATTTGTGACAATTTCCCCCCCACCCCCCATTTATGGTTTGCCCTTCTGTTATCTTCATTGGTAATATTTTATATTTTAGCCATTTCAGTGACTGGGTCTTGGTATGTCATTGTGGTTTTAATTTGCATCAAATCATCTGATTTGTGGGGTCCTGGTTCAACAGCAGCTATGGCTATATGCAAAATGCTTCACTTACAAACTCTTTGCAAAGAGGGAACTTTCATTATCTTTTCTATGGAGGAGGCTGTAAGAAATGTGGTGACTTGCTCAAGGTCACACAACCTGTGAGTAAGAAGAGGCAGAGCCAGGATTGGTGCCCGGTTGGTTGACTTCGAGGCAGCTGCCTCTCTAGAGTTAAAATTCATTCAATGTCCAGGCTCCTGGTGAAAGCAACAGCCTCCCTTCTCTCCACTGAGCCGCGTTCTTCCACGGCATGTCACGGGAGGTGGAGAGATGCCGAAGAGGATGACAAATGACCGCTCCATTTATCTGACTTCATCATTCCAAGAACCATCCTCATCTTCACCAACTGACATAGCAGTTCCCAGGAGATTGCCACATTGTCTAGTTGTTGCTCATTGTGGCTGTTCCCGCTGTCTAATGAAGAGCACAGCTAACCTCAGGATGGGGTAGAGACCTCAAACCGTGAGTCACTGCGGGGATGGCATCACCCCGGGGGAGGAGAGCCCCGAGCTGTCTGGAGGTGCCATTCACATGCATTGCGTTTGCATTTGCTGAGTACCTAGTGGGTGCTATTGGGTCCTGGGGATGCCATGAATTAGACATTCCCAGGCCAGGCCCTGTTTTCTTACAGAGTGTCTGTCCCAGGCAGGACAGAAACAGGCTCCTTCAGGTCTTTGTTCTGATGTCCCTTCTCAGAGAGGCTTTCCTTAACTTTCCCATTGGCGTGGCTTCCCTGTCACCTCCAAGCCCCTTATATGACTGTATTTGTCCCCAGGCGTTTAGTCTTAACCTCATTCGCTAAAATGTAAGCTCCAAGAGGACAGGGGCTTTTTAATTATTTGCTATTCTGGGTGCCTAGAAAAAGGTGGCCCAGAGTGGGTATTTAATAAATGTGAAATGAACAGGTGAAGTAAACAAATAAGGTGATTGCATTGCACAGTGACAAGAACTATGGTGAAATTAAATTAGGGTGCCACTAGGGAGACTGACCAAAGTGAGGGGGGGAGTGTAGGTGAGGGGGGAATGGGGAGTGTGCAAGGCTATTTTTAGGCTTGGTGGTCAGGGAAGGCCTCCTTGAGGAGTTGACTTTCAAGCTGAAATCTGAAAGTTAAGGGAGGCCAGCATTCACCTTAAGGAAACTTTAAGGAAACGGTGTTCTAGGCAGAGGAAATAGCTTGTGCAAATGCCCTGTGGAAGCAGTCACAGTATTCAGGAACAGAAAGAAGAGCACCAAGCACCGGCAGCTGGCACTGAGGGGTGGCAGGAGGTGGGTACTGTTGCTTGGCACAATGGTATCTCTTTACTCCTGGGTCTGTTTCCACCATGCCAGGCAGTAAGTATACAGACTGGATCTGCTGTGTGTCATATTGGGAGATTCCAGACCCCAGGATCATGATTCCCATTGTCAGAGACAATCACAAATATGCCTCAGACCCCAGACCACATTGCTTACCCTGAGTTCAGCTGGTTTCTTTCTCCAAGTCGACAGCTGTGGCTTTGGGTAGCAGGGTCAATCATGATAAAGCTCTTAATTTTTAAGAGACTCAGGGAATACCTCTTAAAGAGAAAAACTTCCAAGGGCCGTGTATCTTCCAGGCACTTGAACTTGTATTCTCTTGTTGAATCCTCACTGTAACCTGTGGGCTAAGTGGAATTAAACTCATCTGACAGGTAAGAGGACCCAGATAGACTTCAATTCCAGGCCTGGCAACTTATTACCTGAACTGCTGGGCATTGCACACTGAGCCTGAGACTTTTCATCTGTAAAATGGGCACATGTATGTGTGCTTTCATGCCTTCCCCCACCCCATAATTGATAAGATAATATTTATTGGGAAAAATAACGTGGTGATGTATGTGACTTGCTTGGCATGGTGCATGAACTTATCCAATTGTAGTTCTGTGGTTGCATGCAACAGAAATCAGCACTGGCAAAGTTAAGCCAAGAAAGGGGAAGGAGGGATTTATTTATTGCTGGGTTGTGATGTGGCTCACAGACTGGAACTTTGGCTCGGACACACTAGGGATGCAGATGGCAGGAGCTCATGTTCCATGTCTCTGGGTCCCTGCAACTGGTTTCATCAACTCACTCCCTCTACCCCCAACTCCCACCTTGCATCATGAAAGAGTCAACATCCTCCTGTGAGAATCTGATAGGCCAAGGTGGGGTCACATAGCAGGATTTTCTTTTTAAATTGAGAACAAGGTCTCACTTTGTCACACAGGCTGGCATTAACATAGCTTTTTGCAGCCTTGACCTCCTGGGCCTGAGTGATCCTTCCTGTCTCAGCCTCCCAAGTAAGTGGGAGGCAACCCCCCAGGCCCCCCCCCCCCCCTCCACCCACACCTGGCTAGTTTGTAAATGAGTTCTTTGTAGAGATGGAGGTCTTACGACATTGTCCAGACTGGTCTCAAACTCCTAGCCTCAAATGATCCTCCTGCCTTGGCCTCCCAAAGTGCTGGGATTACACCAGCAGCCTCCAGCCAGTATTTTGGGTAGCAGGGTCAATCATGATAAAGCTCTTAATTTTTAGCTCTTAAAACAGTTCCTCCAAGACCGTTTACCATAGGGAAGAGGTAATTCTCCTAAAGGATTTTTCCTCCCCAGGAGAAAGGGCAAATGGATACTTAGGGAATTACACATGTTCACCACGGTAACGATGCTGGCTTTCCAACTGAACTCTCTGGTCAAGACTATTACCTACCCTTCCAGGCTCACGTCCTGTGCTGACAAATGAAGGTGCTGAGTTCCACACCAGGGTGACCATCAGAATCTCTAGCAGAGCTTCAGAAAAATGAGGACATGTTCTTCCATCTCTTCCCATCAACTTTGAAAACTCTCCTGACCCTCAAGTTCTCTTACAATTCATTGGCCAGTCCTGGGACACACGCCCACCCCTAAACCAATCACTGGGAAGAGGGGATGGACAAAGACCAATCAGAATTGCTCCCTAATGTTCCAGAAGAAGGGAGGAAAGGGGTGGCCTTCTGCCCGGCTCTTGCTCTAAGATAGCGGGTTCTGTCGACAGAATTCTTCCAGCCAGTAAACCTTGAAAACGGGGTCAAAGTGTCTTTTTCGGTCTGAAAGATGTTGTTGAGTGTGGTGTGTGTCACCTGCACTCCACGGAACTCCTCAGAGGGAGCCCCTCTGCTACCCCACCAGGTAGCTCAACCTCCCCGTGGCCAAATCAAGTCGTGAACCTCCAGACTAAAGAAACACCAGGTGTTAGCATCCAATACATAAATAAGGCTGTGGCTGACTTGGAAAAAAAAAAAAAAAATCCATCTTGCCAGGCACCATGGCCACGTCGGTGTTGACTTAAGGCAGGTCTTAATTATAGCGTCAGGTAAGGCCTGCTCTGCCTGTTTGGGGCTGTCCCCTGCCCAGCTGTCAACTCAGCTTACCTTCCAGAGGGTTGACAATTACATGGTAGCACTTTTCCACCCCCGTGTAACCTAACACAGCCACTCGTCTCAAAGTTGGTAACTAAATTTGAGGTGCTGAAAGAAATATTGCAATTGAAATAATGCTTTAGGGGACGTTTATATGCCTTAGAGTGAATTAATGTCTTGGGGGAAAAGAAAGCCCGTTCTCTGAACACAAATACATACTTTTCACATTCCTTTTTAGGCACCAAGGATTTTAACAGCAGTGTAAATCAGATTTTACAGGCCACATATTTCAAATATGGAGTTCATTAAATGTGTGAAATTTGACATTTGCTTCAGGGTGTGGCTAAGATCTCCAGTAATGAATCACAAATTATGTTGGGTTTTCTGATTAATACCCCCACGGAGTTGCACAAAGAGGCAAGTTCTCTTCCAGCCTTTCCAAGGCCACTGCTCTCTGCAACACTCCTTTGATGGACCAGGCACTGGTAAGACGTGTGGTTCTATCATCTTTATTCAACTTGAGAATCCTTGGGAGACACATTCTTGTAGTTGATTCCTGAGATGTGTGAGTAGATTTATGACTTCAGTGGCCACTTACTGAGCCTTGCCAGGCTCCGTGCTGAATTCTCCAGAGAATTCAGGGGCAAATGAGACAAAGTCTGGCCTGGTAGAGTTAGCAGTTTTGAGGAGAGACACAGAAAACTTAACTGAACCAATGAGTCTGCAATTGCCACCTGTGAGGTGTGCTGTGCTGGAAATCCTGAAGCGTTATGAGGCCCAGGTGTCAGGGGAGATCTGATTTGTTTTTTTTCTGAGAGTATCAGGAAAGGTGTTTCTGGGAGTACTAGTTAAGCTGAGATGTGAAGGATGGGTGGGTTTTACCTAGAGTTGGGAGTGTGCAGGGGAGGGAGAAAGGGTGGTGATAAGTGGAGAACAAGCCCTGCCCTAAATCAGCTGATGACTAAATATTTAAAGACGTGATGTGCTTACCCTGGACTAATTTGTAAGACTTGAGGTTTGTGGTCACAGGTGTCAGAACCCCAATCCACTGGGAATTATTGGCTCATGCACTTAGAAAGTACAGAGTAGGGCTGGCTTCAGGAATGGCTGTATCTAGGATGCAAATGATACGAGGCATCTGTCTCCATCTCTGCCTGTCTTGCTTCTTTCTCAGGTAGAACCTCTTTTCTTGGTGGCCTCGGCCACACAGGCTCACATCCCACTAGGTTTCTAATCCTTGGCAACATAGTGTCTCCTCAATAGTTCCAGAAAATGTTCTAGGTTTGAATCTCCTAGGCCTTGATCACATACCCAACTCTGAGAAAGCACTATGGTTAGGCGTGTGCGGTGCCCCAGCTGTTCAGATCTGGGTCACAGGCCCAACCTGTGGAGCCAGAGGGAGGTGGGATTTTTCTACCAAAAACTGAGAAATGAGAATGAAAGTGGAATGTTCTCCCAAAGGAAGATCAGGGTGCTGGTGTGAAAAGAGAGGATGATGGATGCAAGGGAGGCAGAACACCTGTCTCAAAGTTTAGGCCTCAGTGAGTTGGGGTCCTTCGCTCTGAGCACCAACATGACTTCGCCAAGGTATGTTTAGGAAGAGCTGGACGAGGATGTCTTCTTGTCCTCTGAGTCCCCTGTCTCCGTGAAGGGAAAGAAGACCCGCACGTGACCAGAATTCAAGGAACGGTGATAAGCTCTTTGAGAGTATTGTGAGGACAAAGTAAGGAAATGACAGCTATGACATCGGTGTGGAAGAGAGACCTGCCAAGAGTTTTGGTAGACAGCAACATGAAGAGGGCATTTCAGGTCAAGGACACTGCAGGACCAAAGGCACAGCGGCTCAAATGGGACACATGTTTCACTAGCTGCTCCAGTGGCCGTTTTCTCTGAAGTGTAGAACAATATTTGGAGAAAAGGTGGAAGAGGGAGTTGGGACCCATGGTTGGGAGCTCTGTTAATTAGAATGCCTTTGACAGCTGGGGCAGAAATTCATCTCAAACTAGTTTAAACCGAAAAAAATAGGGATGTAGTGGGTGGGTAGAACTGGCTTCAGGCACAGATAGATCCAGGGACTTAGAGATGTTTTAAGTACTCCTTCCTTCCTTCCTTCCTTCCTTCCTTCCTTCCTTCCTTCCTTCCTTCCTTCCTTCCTTCCTTCCTTCCTTCCTTCTTTCTTTTTTTTGAGACAGAGTCTCAAGCTGTTGCGTTGGGTAGAGTGCCGTGGCATTAAGTCTCACAGCAACCTCAAACTCTTGGGCTTAAGGGATTCTCTTGCCTCAGCCTCCCAAGTAGCATTCAACTATTTTTTGTTTGGAGTTGTCATTGTTGTTTGGCAGACCCAGGCTGGATTCAAATCTGCCAGCTCTGGTGTATGCGGCTGGCGCCCTAGCAGCCGAGCTACAGGCTCTGAGTCTAAGTAGTAGTTCTATCTTGATTCTAAAAGCTCTGCTTCCCCCATATGGACTCTCTCCTTGTCGTGGCAAGGATGGTCCTCAGAAACTCCTTACCTGTATCTTAGCAGCAACAACAACAAATTGGGGGACAGAGAGAGAGAACCTCTTTCTTCATCATTCTAGCTGGGGACCTGACCTGGGTCATGGGGTCAACCCTAAACCAACTCCTTGTTCAGAGGAATGGAGAACGTTGCACTCATCAGCTTCTCCTGGGTCTGGGATGGTGGGTAGCCATCAAACGGCTTGGACTCAGAAGTTCGGGAGGTGTTATTTCCCAACTCCCGAAGAAACCCACTGAGGGTGTAGTTACTAAAGGAAGAGAAAAGGAATGCTGGGAAAACCAAAACAATGGCCCTCTATCACAGGAGGTTTAACATCACAGTGAGGAGTTGGTATTAATATTTGAGACAAGGGGGAGCCATGGAAGGTTGTTGAGCAGGGCAGTGTTGGTACCCTTAGCAGTGGTGGTAGAAGGGGTCAGCTAGAGTGGAAGGAGAAGAGGTGAGGTGAGGGGAGAGAGGATTTTTATAGCGGGTCAGAGAAATGAGATGTAAGTACAAAACAGGGCATTGGCTCCCAGAGTGGCAAAGAGAGACCCAAGAGGAAGGGAAGTTGTTGGGGCAGGTGGGGGATGTGTTGGGCACTCAGTCAGGGCCACAGAGAAGGAGCTGGGAGCCATGCCCTTAGAGGTGTGGTGGTGATTTTGGAAGGACATGACCTCCAGGGGAAGACAGGGCTTTGGTAGGAGAACAGACGGGCCTGTCCTCTCCTCTGAGAGCATTTGGGGGCCAGTTGGGAATCCCATGGGCACTGTATTCTGACTCCAGGGACGGCGAGTCCTCAGAGCAAGATGCCATTTTCCACAAAGCTTTCCAGATGTTTGCTTTGTTGGTTTGCTTTATTTATTTTTTTTTAAGTGGTAACAACAAAGGGAAAATTTTTTAAAAAAACCAACCCCAAAACAAAGCAAAGCAGAAGTTGAGAATGAGGAGCCTTCAGAAGAGGGGTCTAGGAAAGGCTCAGGAGGAACGGGGAGGTGACCTGGGGCTTCCTGGGCTTCCTGGGCTTCCCCGGCTGTCTGAGGATGGTTCACAGGACAAAGTCCTTCCCTTTCCCTGGGCTCAGGCCCCTTCAAACCCTCGGGAAGGAGGCTGCTGTGTTTTCTGCTGATCCCAGCAGCCTCCCTCGGCAGCCACACGGTGACTCAGACCTCCCCAGGCCTCCTGTCTTTCTCCAGAGGGCAGCTACAGGGCTTCCTCTGAAGGATCCTTGGGAGGCAGCTACTTCCCTAGTCTGTCCTGCATAGAAGTATCATTCTTAGAACCTGGGCACAGGAGGAAACGTGGCTCCTATTAGCCATGTGGCCCTGGGTGAGTTGCGAAGCGTCTGAGTCTTTTTTTTTTTCCGAGACAGAGTCTCACTTTGTCACTCTTGGAAGAGTGCCATGGCGTCACAGCTCACAGCAACCTCCAGCTCTTGGGCTTAGGTGATTCTCTTGCCTCAGCCTCCTGAGTAGCTGGGACTACAGGCGCCTGTCACAATGCCCGGCTATTTTTTTGTTGCAGTTTGGCTGGGGCTGGGTTCGAACCCTCCACTCTCCGTATATGGGGCCGGCGCCCTACTCCTTGAGCCACAGGTGCCGCCCAGCCTCTGAGTCTCACTTCACTCGGTTGTCAAATGAGGGCTGGGGTTCGCCTGCCCTAGAATAGCGTTGGGGGCAGGGGCGACAGTAAGCAGGTCCATCCCTTGCTCTGTTTACAAACAGGAGGCCTGGTTATGGTTCTTTACTGCCGTGGGTAGTGTCCGTGCTAACAGGAGAAACAATGGTCCATGGGAGGCCAAGGGGGTGGCCAGTGCATATTTCTATAGTTGGGCCCTTGATGAGGGGATGGGGCCGGGCATCATTTCAGACTCTCTCTGGTTCAAGTAATCAGAATCCTGACCCAAACTAGTAGGATCACTGGATACAATAGGACACCCAGTGATTTCAAATAAACAATGTATAAGTATTTAGCATAAGTATATCTCAAATATTGCATGGGATATACTCATACCAAAAGTATTGTCATTCATCTGAAATTCAAATGTAACCCATAGCCTGTGTTTTTATTTGCTAAGTTTAGCAACCTCAAAAACTACTGTATATACTCGAGTATAAGCCGAGTTTTTTCGGCACAAAATTTGTGCCAAAAAACCCGAACTCGGCTCAAATTTTGTGCCGAAAAAACTCGGCTTATACTCGAGTATATAGGGTAAGTAAAAGAGAGAGATCCTTCTTAACAAGTCTAAGGATGGAACTCCGGCTGGGCTGGAATCAGGGGTTCAAACTCTGTGACTAGATTGATTTCTCTCTCACTCTCTTGGGTCTGCTTTTGCTGGGGACTGGCCCTACCCTTGCTCACCCCTCCTGTTTCCCGATGGCCATATTCTCCCACCTTCATCTCTAGCAGGGAGGACTGAGAGTCTGTCCCTGAACCAATTGCTGTTGTTGGAGGAATTCCTATCCTCACTAGCTTAGCTCTCCATCACATGACTCAACTTTAAACTGGGGATGAAGCCCCTCCGAGTGTAGGAGTGGAGGCTGCCAGAGAGAAATAGAAAACTCTTTTATCAGGAGAGTTAACTGGCATGTCCTTCTGTGGGTTTGGGGGAAGCCCCAGCGCCTGCTCCCCTGGCCTACCCTGCTGGTGTCACAGTTGGTTTCATCTGAGGGACAAGTGACCACTGTACCTGGAGCTCCATCCTACTCAGCCTGACTCAGCGATGACACAGCCCTCAGCCGGCCCTGCACAGGACCAGCAGTGAGGAAGGAGAAGATAAGGCAGAAAACCAATGGGAACACATCATGGAGCCCCTGCTCTGTATGTCAGGCTGTGGGCAGAAGCCGTTGCACATCTGGCCCCTATTTCTCAGAGCCACTATTGAGATAAATGTCATTATCTGTGTGTTACATGGAAGAAAAGAGAGTGTGTATCACTTGGGATCCTTTTGGTCACAAGTAATGCAAAACCTGACTCAAACTGGCTTAAACCTTAAGGAACTGTATCATCTCATTCTCAGGAACTTCATGGGGAATATGGGTTTCAGGAATAGCATGATCAAGCTCTGAAGTTCCTTCAGTTTGCTTCCCTTGGCTGTGTCTTGCATCACGGTGGTGAAGTGGCTGCTGTCAGCCACTAGGGCTTAAGATCTCTAGATCTCAAACTCTTTTGGATGAAATAGGAGACGTTGCAAATGAGAACATCCAGTTCAACGTGGCTTAAGTGAAAAGGCAATGTTTTCATATAAGTGGAAAGCTGTATGAAGTTTCCTGTGGTTTCAGGTGTGGCTGGATTCAGGGCCTCAAATATTGTCAGCACCAGCTAAATTTCTTTCCATCTCTTGGCAGGCTGCCTGCCTCTGTCTTGGTGATGTTTTCTTTTGTTTTGCTACATAGAGTGCGATGCACTGTAATGGCTGAGGGCAGTTCCTGGCTTACATCCTTATATTTCAGGAGGAAACAGAGAAAATGTATGAGTGAGTAGGATTTTCTTTTTAGCAGTTCAAACCACTGTCCCAAGGCCAATTCCCATCAGCCTGAGCCAATCTCTCTGGATGGTGATTAGCTGGGCCTGGGTCCCAGGCCATCCCTAAAACTGAAGGTAGAGTCACCCCTCCTGAGCTACAGAGAGTCAGAAAGGTCTGATCCCAAAATAAATCAGGGCACCATTTCCCGAAGTAGAAGGAAGGGGCTAAGGGCAAAATCAATGAATATTTAGTGGGGCCTTCCTACAAGGAGGATGCCCCTAGTAGGCCACAGTGTAAGGGCCGCCTCTCCCCAAGAGCCTCTCTTGTCCGTCCTGGGTTTAGGGTCTTCCAACACTGAGACCCTGACACTGTCTCCTGCTCTTTCATGCTCTGAGTTTTGGGGCTTAAGGGGAGAGGCTGATAGCAGGCAGCTGCCTCCTTGCGGCCTTTCATTTTTAGTTCCCGTCTTGCTTTTTAATGAGTTTTGCAATTGCCTACTGCCTGTCCACCTGCAAAGTGAGTCAGCACCATGAAAAGAATCACTTTGAGACAATCTGACCAATCTGGTGGACCCATGTGTGTTTGCATAAAGAAAGGGAAAAAGGAAGAGGGAAGGAAGGAAGGAAAAAGATGGAATGTAGTAAACATAATCATGGAATGTAGACACTCCCTGAAAGTGCTGACACCGTCTCCTGCTCCATGGCCAGATTCTGGTTCAGGCTCTGCTTCTAGATTCCCTGGCACAGGCGGGGTCCCCCACTAAGGGAAGGTTGCAGAAAGTGCTTCTAAGGAAATGTCCAGTGGTTCCCAAATGAGGGCAAATCATAGGATCTTTGGGGAAGATGGGGATCTTTCCACATCCGTCTGCTGCTGGGAGGAGCTGCTGTGCACAGTCAGGGAGTTGCAGCAGTTCGGGGGTAAAAGATTGAGAAGTTGGCATCCATTTGGCCCTGAAAACAGATGCATCTAAAGTGGCATTAATTCCCTAGTTCTGTCCTCTAGAGCTGGGGTCAGCAAACATTTTTGTAAAGGGCCAGATAGTAAATATTTTCAGCTTTGTGGGCCATAGGGTCTCTGTTGCAACCATTCAACTTTGTCACTTTGCTATCATAGCATGAAAACACCAATCTGTAAACAAACGTGCACGGTTGTGTTCCAATAAAACTTTATTTATAGAAACTGTCAATGAGCCAGATTTGGTAAATATTTGTTAACCTTTGACCTAGACCAAAGAAATGGTAAGAAAGGTTAGTACTTCAAGCTAGGAAGCTGGTATTCCAAAAAATCCACTTTACTAAATAATAATTCACATGAAATGAAACTCACTTTTTAAGAGCACAGTTCAAACAGTTCTGACCATTACCCCAGTTGAAATGCAGCACCTCTGCATTGCCTTTAGTAGTTGGTCACCCCATCCCCCACCCAATCAACTATGGGTCTGACTGCTGTCCTGCGGATTGGTTTACACGGTTCCAGAGTTCTGTATGAATGGACTCCCACAGTGTGTGTGTGTTCTCGTGATCTGGGGAAGCTAGTGCATGAGGCCCTTCTAATCTTTTTTTGCGGAATCTACTTGGTCGCTGTTGTGATTTTAAACTATACTTGTATGTTTTTTGACACTCCATCCTTGAGAAGGCAAAAGTAGTGCCTCATTCCTTAGCCCTCATATGTGGGCTGGATTTAGTGATGCAATTCTGAGGGATAGAATGTGGTAAAAGTGACAGTGTGTGACTTCTGCTGTTGGTCATCGACTCCAGTGCTGAGTGCTTCTCTTTGTCTTTACCCACTCACTCTGGGGAGAGCCAGCCGCCATGTGGTGAGAACACTCAAGCAGCCCTGAGGAGAGGCTCACGTGGGAGGAAAGGAGGGCTCCTGCCAATAGCCAGCCATGTGAGGGAGCCACCTGGGAAGATGATCCTTCCCTGCAGTCAAGCCTACAGATAACTGCAGCCCTGGCTGACATCTTGACTTCAACACAATAAAGGACGGGAGGCCAACTAAATAGCTCTTAAACTTCTGACTCACTGAAACTATGAGAAATAATAAATGTTTATAATGGCTTTGAGATACTAAGATTTGGAGTGATTTACTCTGCAGAGATTACTAATAGAGTCATTGATACATTGACTCCCTCATCCATTCTTCCATCCATCCATTCACTCACTTATTCATTCATGCATGCATTCATTCATTCATTCATTTCCATTAACAAATATTGCATGTGTTCATTCATTAATATTCAGTAACAGATATTGATTTCTGGAACAACATTGATTTAATAGTTAGCACTTCTGCACTGTATAGTTTCCTCTTAAGCATGCTCCTTATACTACTCCACATTAACTTTAACTAGTGTGCCCATTTTGCAGATGAGGAGACTGACTCTCTAAAAGGTTGAGTCCCTTGCTTACAGTCCCGTGGCCAATAAATGTAGATCCCGATGTGACTCCACAGCCCACTGTCTTCACTGCTACACTATGTGCGTCTCTCTCCTTTGCTGTGTCCAGGAGATACCTACCACAGCACTTATGGGTTTATGTGCTGCCATGTCTGTTGTCCTACAAAGCCTGTGCTAAAAGAGGAGGGCAGAGCCTGCATCGTTTCTGTCTGTGTGATGCGGGGCCCAGAGCAAGACCTCAACAGATGTGTGTTGATTGACTCACTGATCAACTGGAGGGATGGGTGGATGCAGCGTGCTTGGCCTATGCAAGCTCAGGGACCCCTCTGCTCTAGATGGGGTAGGCAGTCCCGGGGCCTGCCCTCCCTGGGCTGATCACAGCTCAGAATCCAGAGAGCTCCAAAATAGGAACGGCTGCCCTCCTGCTCTGTGGCCCAGAGCACAGCGGCCAGGGTTGGGGATGAGCTCTGTTTACCTTGGAAGGCCCAACCTCTTTTGTAACACTCCCTTATTGTTGCTGGGAGCACAAAAATACTTTTATTAATGGAAAAACAGGGATGGCTCCACAAAGAAATATTTTGACAAGCGCAGAGGAGCCAGCGGGAAGGTTCAGAGCACATCCTCAGGAAGCTTGGGTTTCTTATCTTCTAGGGAGCCCGTGAGGGGAAGAAGAGTGCAGCCTGCTTCTCCGGCAGGGTGACCGCCTGGTTTCCGCACGGGGCTCCCAGGCAGGTCTTCCTGGGCTGGATTGTGCTTATGTGGCTTTCTGCAGCGTAGCCTGATCCCGGCCTATGCCCCACTGTGGTGCAGCTCCCCAGGTCCCAGAGGCCTTGTTCTGGGTCCTGCCACATCCAGGTGTTCTTTTTGAGTGTACATGAGGGCTTGGAGCTCCTCTGACATCCTCCTGGGCTCACTGTGGCCCAGGTGCCCCCAGTACCTGCCAGGACTGGGGGGCTGCTGTGTGCTTTTCTAGCTCTGCCTCAAGACCATAGAGTTTAGGTAAGCGGTGTCTCCCAGCTGTGCTCACAGAGCCTGAGGCTCTTAATACGTGCCAGACGCTATTTTAAGCATCCTTACATGTACTAACTCATTTGATGCTCACGATAGCTCTCTAATTCAGTAATAGTATTTCTATTTTGCAGATGAGGACACCAAGGCACAGAGAGATTGAGTAACTTGCCTCAAACCACAAAGCTGAGGAAAGGTAGAGCTAGGACTTGAACTCAGGCCAGCGGGCCCTGGACCCTGGCTCTTAACCCCAGGTCTGGCTGACTATCTTTCCCAAAATGCATGATCTAATTACATTACTCAATGACTCCATACATGATGGGGCTTTGTTACTCCTAAAATAAAATCCATATTGGTTAGAATGTAGGTTTAACTGCTGTACTAAAGATTCCCAAATAACAAGTTAGATATTTAACAAGTTAGATATTTTTTTCTCTCTCACAAGAGAACTTGGGTGGGAGATCTAGAATTGCTATGGAGGCCCCATTCATTAGGGATCTGAGCTCTTTCTATCTAGCAGCTCTGTCTTTCTTAACAGTTTCTACTTCATGGCACATAATAGCTGCTCAAGTACCTGCCATCAAACCTCCTTTTTAGCAGGAAGGGGAGCTGGGGAATTGGAGAATACATCCCACCTCTTTAAGGGTTTGATTTCAGGCTCTTTCACCATGTGGTCTAAGTCATTTAGTCTCTGTCATCTGTGAAAAGGGAAAATATTCAAACTTCTTTCAAAGGTGATGAGGATCAGATGAATCAATACACATCAAACACTAGGAATAGGGTAAACTGCAGTGTGAATGCTCAACAAATTTTAGCGACTGTTATTATACTTGACTCCATTCAGATGTCCTGGATCTTGAAGGTCCCTCCAGACCCCCATGCCTTGGTTCTATGCCTGGCTCCCCACTTTTGTGTTGTCTGCTGATCTCTCTTGGCCCCACTGTGTGGACAGCTCCCTGGAGATATACACTGTCTGCCTTATTTTCCCACTATAACCCCAATATCAAGTTCAAGGCCACATAGCAAGCACCCAGGAAACTTGTCAAGTGCATGAAGGAATGAATATTTCTAGCAACAACAGGCTCACTACCTTATAGGATGCTTCCCCGGGGCCTTTGCACGTGCTGTTCTTTGCTTGCAATGTGTTTCCCTGAGTATGGCGGCCCCCTCAGGTCATTCATTTCTGCTCAGTGTCAGCTCTTCGGTGAGGGCTTCAAGACTACCCTGGCTAAAGTGGCTCCTCTCCCCATCTGTCTGTAACTTCGTGCTCTGCTTTATGTGTTTTCTGGGCACATATCACTCCTCAGCAGTGTTGTCTATATTGTCTACATAGTGTGTTCACTGCCAGTCTCCCCCTGGACTGAAAGCTCCATAAGGGCAGCCTCTGCCTATTTTGCTCACAGCTGCATCCTTAATGCCAAGGATATTGTAAGTATGTGGCAATGTTTGTTGAATGAATAAACAAAAGAATGATTTTTAAAACATGAGGATAAAAATTCCAGTTATACGCACCTCAGTTCTTTCCTTTCACAAAAGAGAGGCTTGATGTTTCAAGCTTCACTCTCAAAAAATGCAAATGAGATTCCCCCTCCTTTTCTTCCGCCCAGGGAAGGAGGGAGAAAGGCAAGTTCAGCCGATTGAGGGCCAGAAGCCAGTTCCCTCTCACTCCACGTCAGCTCTCCAGCTTCTAGGAAAATCTTCCCCATCTCTGGGGGCTGGGCATTCCGAGGGCTGCCGCTGGCCTGCTGTCACATCCAAGTTCAGCAGGCTGGGGCAGGGGGGAGCCCCCGCCGAGGGGCAGGATCTCCCTGGAAACTTGCTGTCAGCAACCCTGGGAGTTGCCTGGGGTTCTCTCCGGATGCCTTGGAAACCTCCCTCTTGGGTCACATTCCATCTTGGGGGACCCTGGGATTACCATGGCTCTCAGCGGCAGCCAGCGGCTGATTGGGAGGTAGCGAGATTCAGCACTTCTGAATTGGAAAAAGCAGTGCTGGGTATTATTTTGGGAACAGTCAGTCATGAGAATCTCCAAGAGCAGATCTCGAAGGCTATTAAAAGCAAGACAATGTATTTTGAACCAAACCAGGCTGGGGAGACACCTCAATCCCTGCCACAGCCACAGAACTGGGAGTTCTTTCCAGATGAGGTGAACCTTTCCATCCTTCGGAAACGGGGAAGGCCTCCCCAGCTGCCAGCCACCACCCCGTTCCTTGAACTCTGCCAAGCCAGCTGAGCACTTCAGCCACCTCCTCGGCCATGTGATGGAGTGAGGGTCCTCCCCAGCCAGCTGAGCAGGTGGCCAGGCAGTCATGGCTGCTTGCCATTCATTCATTCAACAAACATTGACAAGATACAGGAGTATGGCTCTGAAGCCAGGCGGCCACTGTCCAAATTTACTATTGATTACTGTTTGGTGACTTTGAGGCTCTGTGACTCAATTTCCCTCACCTGCAAAATGGGGCTAATAGTAGCCATCATCTCAGAGAGTTGTTATGAGGCCCAGCAGGGTTAATCCTTACGCCTTGGCTTAGAACACTCTGTTGCTAGATTTCTGGGGCTGGCTTTTTTCCTCCGCATGTGGAGGACTTGGGAGAGCCCGTAGACGTTAGATAGGATTATTTACCGAGTGCCACCAGTTCCAGACACGATGCCAAGCCCCGAGTAAGACAGACATGCCCCCATTTTCCTAGTCTAGTGGGGAGATGAGTCATAACTAAGCAAACAAACAGATGAGACAATTTCATATTGTGTTATTGTCATCAAACATTTTAGAGGTCTGACCATACAACAGGCCCCACTGTAGGAGCCAAGAGAGTAAAGTTCCTGCCCTCATAGAGTTGATGTTTTAGTTGGGAGGCAGGGGAGACACATAATACATTAGTGAATATGTATAATGATTTACTTGCGGCAAGTTATAAAAACTAAAGAAACACAACAGGCTGCTGTGATTGAGATTTGTGGGGTGGGGTTGGGCTTTCGGGCCTAGGAGACTGTTTCAGACAGGCTTATGGAAGAATGTTTTCATAGGATGGCATTTGAACTGAGGCTAAAATGAGGAAAGAAGCCAGCCTCAGAGATCTAGGGACAGAGGGTTCTAGGCCAAGGGGTAAGGATGTGCAAAGGCCACGAGAGGGCTGGAGCAGGGGCCTTAGACGGGAGATCAGTTGGGTGGGTAGTAGGGAAGGCCTTGGAGGCCAATATATTCATTTTCTGTTACTTCCTCCATTCTTAGCAGCTTGAAAGACCAAGTGTTTATTATCTCACAGTTTCTGTGGGTCAGGAACAGCTTAGTTGAGTGGTTCAAATGCTTCTGTGTTAAGCCATTGGTTGTGGCGACAGTCAGGGCTTGACCCAGATGTTCAGTATTGGCTGTTGGCAGGAGGCCTCAGTTCCTCCATACACTGACCTCCCCAAAGGGCTGCCTTGGTGTCCTTACAACATGGCAGCTGGCTTCCCCCACAGTGAGCGATCCAAGAGAGCAAGGCAGGGCCACATACCTTTTATGACCTAGCCTCAGGAGTCACACATCCTCATTTTTGCAATAAGTGCACGGTTGGGAGGGGATAGTGCAGGAGCAGGAATACAGAGAGGGCATGGCCAGCTGCAGTAAGGAATTTGGATTTAGTTCCAAGAGGGACAGGACACCTCTGAAATGGTTTATTTGGTCAATTTGCATAATGACAGCTGGATGCAGCGGCCAGGTAATAGTAATTACAGCTGCCAGTATTGAGTACTTACTATATACTAGGCACTGTGCTTATTGCTTCATTAGCCACATTGAGTCATCAGATGTTCATGATGGCCTAAGAGGCAGGTATAGCCCCATTTTACAGAACAGAAAGCTGAGACTTCTCCTGAAGAAATGTTATGCAAAGCAAGACAGGGAGCTGGGCGCACAGGCTCATGCCTATAATCCTAGCACTCTGGGAGGCTGAGGCAGGTGAAGTGCTTGAGCTGAGGAGCTCAGGACCAGCCTGAGCAGGCGTGAGACCCTGAGCTGGGCGTTGTGGTGGGTACCTGTAGTCCAAGCTACTTGGGAGGCTGAGGCAATAGGATTGCTTGAGTCCAGGATTTTGAGATTGCCATGAGCTATGACATCATGGCACTCTACCTGGACAAGAAAGTGAGACTCTGTCTCAAAACAAAACAAACAAACAAAAAAGCAGGACAGGGAGGCCAGTAGAGTCACCCAAATAGAGAAGAGATTGGTGGTGGGAGGGGAGAGAGAACAGTCTGGCAGAAGGCCCAGAAGTGAGGGAAGACATGGAGAATTCGGGGATCTCTGAGTATTTCAGGGAAGGAACATGGAGCTCAAGGGTATAAGAGGAGAGTGAGGCTGGAGGTTGTGGGCTAGATTTCATAGGCTTTGTTGGCCACATATGAGATTTTGGACTTATCCTGAAGGTAACTGTAGCGCAAAGGAGGGTTTTAAGTGGGGGGTTGGGGAGTGAGACATAATGAGATCTTTCCTTTGGATTCTAAAGCTTAGAAAAGATCAGCAGAGAAGCTGAGAGTGGCGGGGAGGTTATGAAGTCACCAGGAGGATTTACGGGCTCTGGTAGGGCTGGCCATGTTGGGGGCAAGAGAGGTGGATAGATTCAAGAGATTTTTAGGAAAAAGATGCTCAGAAAGGGGAGATGTATAGGATGTGGCAATGGAAGGGAGGAAGGAGTCATAAATGGCTACCTCAGGATGCAGGAGGCTGCTCAAAGTTCACCAGGCTGCACTGATGACTCTCCATGAACATCTCCAGCATTTGTAGCCCACACGGGCAGTCCCTGCTGCTACTGTCACTCATTGCTGCTCCTTGACATTGCAGTGAACCTGTCAACTAAGTTGAAGGCATTGACCATGGGATAAATCTAGTGAGGAAATAGATATTTGATGGGGAGCTTCTCAATTGAGAAAACCCCTGAGAGGCCATGTGGCCTCATGGGCAAGAACATAACCTCTAGAGCCAGGTGGCTGCAGTTCTGCCGTTTACTGGCTGTGCAATCTTGGGGAAGCTGCATAACCCCTCTGTGCTGCAGTTTCCTCCTCTGCAGAATGATCATCACGAGACTGTTGCAAGGATTGCATGAGTTAATGCCTGCCATGTAGCAAGTGCTCCATACATGGTCACTGTCATGTATATTTACATTGGTCGATAAACCTTGAAATTCTGGTTTTCAGACACCTGCGTAGACCTGCTTTCTGTGTTTGAAACATGTAGAAATCCAGACCAATTCTCAACTGCCATGCAGATGTCCACTAGGAGAGGGTTGACAGTCAAGGGACTGGCAGGCACAGAGATGACTATGCAGAGAGGGGACCTCATCGAGGCTGCTCGAGTCCTTTTAAATATCCCTGGTATTGAATCAGTCATTTGGGGTAGCACCAGAAAGTGGCATCTCAGCAGAAATACCTGCTTTTCTGATTTATGAAGTTGTCAGAGGGAAGAGGATCTAGTAAAAGTTTTCCCCGGTGGGTGGTTCAAGGCCTCCTCCAGCCCAGATGTCTCTGCAGCCTCCCTGGAGAGTGCCCCCCAGGGCCACCTGGACGCCTTCTATTTGCTTTGATTCAGCTTCTCTTTTGCTTTTCCCTCACATGCTGCTATATTCCTGCCCCAGCTGAGAGCTTCTATTTTGGGGGAGTTTTTGCGGATAATTTAGTAGGTGGAAGCTCTCCACCCACCCCCCTTGGAGTATCCTTTAAAAAAGGGAGAGTGCTTGAGAGAAGTGAAAAACAGTGGGTGGTTCAGTTCAAAAGGACAAAATATTTCTTGCCCTGGCACTAGGAAAGGAAAGAAATTGTCTGAGGAACTGAAGAACAGCTAAACTAAGAAGCTGAAAGCTGCAGCCCAGAAGGGCAAATTAGGTGATTCAGCTGCAGCTCCCCGGCTCCAGCCCTGGTAGTATTAATGAGCTTTAAAAGGGAAAAACGCTTAACCGTGACAAAAGAGTGGGCTCTGTAAAAATGTGGCTAATGCTGATTTTACCCAGTACCAAAAGGCTTCCCCTGCCCCTGCTCAGCAGTGCTGGGCACCTGTGCAGATGGGGACTTGCCTCAGAGGCCTGCGCTAGGGTGGGACTAAGTCTAAAATTATCCCTGATAATGAGTCTGCCAGAGGAGGGCCCAAGGAACTTGTTTCCTGCCTTGCTTCTGGCCTCTCAGATCTGGGATCCGAGGGAGGCTGCAGATGTGGTGCCAAGAACATGGACTTTGTTGCCAAACAGGGTTGGGTTCAACCCTGGGCCGGCCATTTACTGGCTGTGTGAACATCATCCCATGGAACCTCAGTTTGCTCATCTGTAAATAGGGCTCACAACCTCAAGCCCAATGTGGAGGTGAAAGGAATGAGATCTCACAAATAGCTTGTTTCATGCCCTGGAGGTGACACTTGATTAATCAAGGGAGGCCTGGATGGGGAAGGGGTTAAGCACAAAGTCAAATCATCTCACTCCTCCCCGGTTTAATTACTGCCTATTCCCTGACGATGGGAAGGTTTTCTTTTCAAACAAATATCAATTTTTTGGTATTTTTATTATTCTTAGCTTCTTCTTCTTCTTCTTCTTTTTCTTTTTTTAAGACAGAGTCTCACTTTGTCGCCCTGGGTAGAGTGCTGTGGTGTCACACAGCTCATAGCAACCTCCAACTCCTGGGCTTAGGTGATTCTCTTGCCTCAGCCTCCTGAGTAGCTAGGACTACAGGTGCCCGTGACAACGCCAGGCTATTTTTTTGTTGCAGTTTGGGCAGGGCTGGGTTTGAACCTGCCACCTTGGGTATTTGGGGCTGTCACCCTACCCACTGGGCCACAGGTGCCACCCTGTTCTTAGCTTTTTTTTTTTTTTTTTTTAATGGTTTTTGGCGGGGGCTGGGTTTGAACCCGCCACCTCCGGCATATGGGGCTGGTGCCCTACTCCTTTGAGCCACAGGCGCTGCCCCTGTTCTTAGCTTTTTAATTAAATAAATTCATCTGAAACTCTGTGATGACGGCATTAATATGTGTCCACATTTTACAGAGTGGGTAAGCCCCCATCACATGACAGAGCTAAGAATCTGATTCTACAACCTGAATCTTAGGTTTTCTAACCCAGTCCTGCCCGAGAGAACTTTCTACAGTGAGGGAAATGTTCTATTCTATGCTATCCAACTTGGTAGCCATCAGCCATTTGTGGCTTTTGAGCACTTGAAGTTTGGCTTGTGCAACCAAAGAACTGAGTTTTGCATTTTATTTAATTGTTCATTACTTTGAATTTTAATGGCCACATGTGGCTAGTGGCTACCATACTGGACAGGGCTCACCCTTTCCAGCTTTCATATATGACTTTGCAGGGGGAATTTATGAATGACTGTAGCACATGGTAGGTGCTGAGTTAAGGGCTGCTAGCCATTGTATTCCTAAGTGTAGTAACTGTCTTCAGAAGGGTTTGCAGGCTTCATTGATGTCTGCATAGTGGCAAAAGAAGGCTGAGTTTCATTTTTGCCTACAATGACCTACTGACTTGTCTCAACCTGACTGGAACTTTCTTGGCCTTAAAACTGAAAGCCTCACATTCCAGGGAACCCCTCAATCCCAGGCAAACCAGGGTAATCACCCTGTTTTTGCTTCAGATTGTTGGATAACGAGACCTGAAGGAATGGGACTTCCTCAACGGGCTCCACTGGAAAGGATTCCCTTCGCCACCTCGCAGCCTGCACCCCAGGATTTGCCAAGTAAACCAACAGGCACAACACCTGCCCACTATGTGCCTCACTTTCCTTTTTGGAGAAAAGATCTCCTGTTTGCAGGATGGTTGCAAGGGATTCAGCAGCTCCAAGTTTGAGCTTACTGAAGAGGCAATGAAACTTCCTTGGCTGACTCCCTTGCACACAGTAGGTGGACAGGCAATGGCTGCTTTTTCCCAGGGAACAGCATTACACTGGAGGCCATCCTGGTTGAGGCAGGCTTGGTGGAGAGTCTTCAGGGCAGGGCTGGGGGTGGGGCTTTCGCAGCCCAGTTCTCTTTGGGGGCTGCAGCTCTGGCAGGAGTGGTTAGGTCTGAGAGCTGCCCAGTGAGGCTATTGTGGGCTGATGCTGGAAAACCAAGTGGTCCCACAGACGGGAGCCAGCTCCTCTCAATGCCTCTTTAAGTCCAAGTCTGGGGGGGGGGGGAGAAGGGTCCGTTAAGGGGGAAGATGATGAGTCATCGGCTTTGGTTCTACCCACAGTTTTATCAGGGCTCAGAATAGTATCTGCAGCGTCCATTTTCAAAGCCAGCTTTATCTTTGGGCCTAGAATTTCCCAGTCTGCATGCAGGTGAAAGTGCAAACCGAGGGGAAGTCCAGAAAGGGCACCTTGACGGCTGTCGCTCTCCCCTCCCTGTCCGCACTGGCCTGCCTGGGGTCCACTGCCTACTGGTGTGAACCTTGCAGGGCATCCCAGGGACCTCTGCAAAGTTCATGCCATCCCTGCCTTTTATTTTCCTGTTTATTCAGAGTATGTGTAAACACATGGGTTGCCTGGTTTCAGCGTCTCTTTGGCCATTTCAAGATTGCTGGAGCTTCTGAGCATCACTGGAAACCTTGGATTTTCTAAATGAATCTAAAAATAAACTCTTTGAAAAAAAATCTTGAAGTTGGAGAGTTGACACGAGGCACCGTTATTTATTTCTTTTCCTTCCTCCTCCTTCTCCTCTTCCTCCTCCCCACCATCCCTGAACACACACAGCTCTTGGTGCCAAAGGCTGGGAGGGGCTGGGAAGGGCCCGCGGGCAACAGGCCAGGGCTTCGGACAACCTGGGCTGTTGGTGTGAACCCCGGACAGCCTTCTCCGAGGGGCGCCCCCTTGGCAAATGGGGGACTAAAGGAGGCTTGGGCGTGATTGCCCCAAAGCTGCAGCGGGCTGGGGAGGGCGGCGGCCCGGGCGCTCCTCGGGAGCAGCCTCCCGCAGCTCCTGCAGCGCCGACTTGGACACTCGCACGCCTCCTCCCCCCCTCTTTTCGCCGTCGCCCGCTTCTCTCTCTCTCCCTGACTTTTCTCCTGAACAATCAGGGACTTGTGCTGGCGGCCGAAGGAGCCACGGAGCTGGCTGGCTGCGGAGGAGGCGACGTCATGGATTCCTGAGTGTGAAGTTTGCAGGAAAGCCCTTAGTTTTGGAGATGGACAGGATCCAGTGGTTTCCATGGCGCTGGATAAACAGGAGGAAACAGTGAGGGAATCCCGTTATTTTACTGCATTGAAAGCCTATAAACACGGAGCGCGGGGAAGGAAGTCGCGTTGCCTCTGGAGTAAGGCGGATCGCAGAGCCGCGCCGACTCCGCCGCGCCGGGAGCCGGGAGGCGCGCAGCCCCCGGGCCGCTCCGAGGCTCCTGGGCCAGGGCAGCCCCGCGGGCACGCGGCGCGGGACGCGGGGCCCCCTCGGTCGCCGGGCTGTAAAAACAGACCCCCCCTTTGCAAACACACGCCGGCCCCCCGACCCCTCCAGATGCAGAGAGAGGCTGCGTTCAGACTGGGGCACTGCCATCCCCTCCGCATCATGGGGTCTGTGGACCAAGGTAAATGACTCTCCTCCCCTCCAACCTTTCCCTCGCGCGCCCCCCAGCCCTTTGCTTCTGCTCCCGGCCAGGGCAACCCTTCCAGCCCGGGGCGGAGGTCGGGGCGGGTGGCCCCGAGGAGCCCGCTTTCCCGGGCACATAGGTAGCGCGGACAGCGGACGGGCGCCCGCGCCCTGCGCCCCGGCCCGGGAGGGCGAGTTGGGGAGCCGGCTAGACGACCGCGCGGGGGCAGGGAAGTGTCCCAAGGCGGGATTCCCTGGGCCGGTCTGTCGGGAGGATTTTCCCCTCCGCAGGACACCAGACGCATTCTCGCTGCTAACCGCTGGCTGCTTAACCATTTCAGCACTAGGCTTTTGACAGCAAATGCTATTACGTTGCCTTGTTAATATTATTATGACTATGAATATTAATACTTAGATTTTTTTTTCCTTGTAAGACAACAGGCTTCATATTTTACTCCTTAGGAAATATAGTCAGGAAGACTTTGCTTTCTAACAGTTACAGCCGCAGATGTTCTGGGACATTTAAACAATTTTCTCCTCCCTTTTGGATGCGCCCGATGGGTAAAGCGGTCCAGCCCTACCCCCTTTAAAGTGCAATGTACCATCAGTTTGTTTCGCGTTCTGATTACACTTTGCTGCTTCTCTTTGTTCCTGCTTCTTCCCCCCTCCTCTGGGATACAGCCCTGGAATCATGCTCCCCGGGTCTTTGGGGAGGGGATAACGTTATAAGAAGAATATGATATGAAAATATCCCATCTGGTCGGGATTGTGGAGGGATTTCGGCTCTACAATCATTAATCCGTCTTTAAACGTGAAACGGGCAATGCCGTATTTTTCGGAGGCCAGCCCTGCACTGGGGGCTGGGGGGTACTGCCAAGTGGGAAGGGCTGCAGGAGTTAAGTGAAATAAATTCGCGTAGGAGGAGTTAGCCTTGTGTCATAAAATCAGAGTTGAATGTAGGTTTTGTGCTCTGCGTGGCTGATTAAAGTCCTGGGGTTGGGGGGGGGGGGGGGGGATAAAGGTCCCTATGCTAAAAAAAACCGGGGTGTTGTTAAACCAAGATTTCACCACACTGCCTCGGGTAT
>CAUYPK010118826.1:0-28856 GCA_963574355.1 Loris lydekkerianus
ACTATCTGAGTTATCTCAAGAACTTTGTCTTCTACCTCTGAAATTCTTTCTTCTGCATGGTCTAACCTGTTGCTGATACTTTCCATTGCATCTTTAAGTTCCCTAATTGACTGCTTCAGTTCCTTCAGCTCTGCTATATCCCATCTATATTCTTCATATTGTTCATCTCTTTTTTGGTTCTGTTTTGGATTTCCTTTTGCTTATTTTCCACTTTATTAGCAGTTTCCTTCATTGTTTCCATCATTTCCTTCATTGTTTTCATCATATGTATTCTAAATTCCCTTTCTGTCATTCCTAACATTTCTTTATAGATGGAATCCTCTGAAGTAGTTACCTCATGGTCCCTTGAAGGGGTTGCTCTGGACTGGTTCTTCATGTTGCCAGGAGTTTTCTGCTGATTCTTCCTCATGAGTGATTTCTTTTATCTGTTTCCTTGCCCTAATTTTCCTCTCACTTCCTCTTGCTCTTTAAGTTCCTGTGCCTGTGGACTAAGGTTTCGATGAGTCCTTTTGGTACAGGAACAGAAGGATGAGAAGGTTGAAGAGCAAGAAGGGATGAAAGAAAGAAGGAAAGAAAGAAAAGAAAATAGGGAAAGGATAGGGGGTGGGTAAAAGAAATATTGACAAAAAGAAGAGAGGCACAGAAAGTGGGAGACAGAGCAATATAGGTGTACAGTAGGGTACTTTGACACAACCTTAAAAAAACCCCAACCTCTGGGGGGTGCCTGGTTGGGTGGTTCCCTTGAGGTCAGCAGTTCTTTGCTAACCTGATCGGACACAGTACCCCACCTCCACCAAGTAGAGAGGAAAGACAAAATGCTATGAATCAAACCAAAACAAGCAAACAGAAAACTTTACAGGATAAAATTGGGTGAAAAACCAAATAATAGGGGTAGAAACAGTAGCAAAAATGAAGTTCTAGTTATAGAAAAAGGTAGCAATGGAAATTGTATTTAAACTAGAAAAATGGAGAAAGAAAAGAAAAATATGTATGGAAAAGGTTGAAATTAAAAAACAAAAGAACAACAACAACATCAAAATAAACAAAAAATAAACAAACAAACAAACAAACAACCAAACAAACAAAGCAACCAAATACAAAGCAGTATATACATCTTGTTGAATATTGTCTGGGCAATGGTGGTCTTATGGGGTATGAGATGTTAATCACAATGCTGATATGACTGGAGGCCTCCACTGATTTCTCAAACCCCACAGGGTAGACACCCTAAATCTCTCTTCAGCCCTCTTAAAAGGCACTTTAAACTTCTAAACTTGCTTCTAAATCAGACCTAAACTTCTAAACTTCTAAATCAGACCTGAGAATAAAGCCAAGACCTAGAGACATCACTGCTGAGCCAGGGAAGGGAAACCGGGACACTGTGGGACTTAACCGGATCCCCTAGATCTGATGCTACCATTGGGCTTTTCTGTTATAATGTCAGCAAATTCCCTTTTCACTTGAGTCCTTATGTCGTTTCTCATAGAAAGATTCAAGTCTAGGATGACATCTTCCAACCTCCTTTGCCTATTCATCTGTTTCTTCTTAGATGGTCTGTGCTTACCTGTCACACAGGAGAATCAGAATTAACCTGCCTTGGCCTCCTGAGTAGCGGGATCTACAGATGTGCACCACAGCCTCATGCCTCTCCCGCAGTGCAGGTGGGGCTGGAGCCCCAGCAGCAGGGGCACGGGAGGCCATGTGTGCTCCCCAGCCACGGCTGGGACAGGGTGGGGTGAGACAGCCAGGAGGGTGATGATGCTCACAAGCCCAGCGGCTGCCTCAGCCCCATACTCTTTTGGTCAGGCTTTCCTCCGCCTGTGGGCAGGCTTCTCTCCACGGCACCACTTCCTCTGCCCACTGACTTGGGATGGAGAATGGATAGCATAGGAAAATGGGACTGACTGCTGCCCCAAAAGCAGAAACTTTTTTTTTTTTTAGAGACAGAGTTTACTTTGTCACCCTCGGTAGAGTGCTATGGTATCACAGCTCACAGCAACCTCCAGCTCTTGGACTTAGGCGATTCTCTAGTCTCAACCTCCCGAGTAGCTGGGACTACAGGTGCCCACCACAATGCCCGGCTATTTTTTTGTTGCAATTTGGCTGGGGCCGGGTTCGAACCCACCATCCTTGGTATATGGGGCTGGCACCCTACTCACTGGGCCACAGGTGCTGCCAAGCAGAAACATTTTTAAATAGTGGCTTCCACTTTAAAACTTCTTCAGAGATAGTTACTCAAAAGGCCCAAGCAAGAAGACACAGCCCTGCCCCCCACTATGACTCTGGGTCCCTAAAATAGAATGCCTCAAGAGACATCTTTCACTAGAACCCCAGAACTGTGTCCTCTGAGCAAAGGAGAAAGGCACTAGAAGGAAGAGTATAATCTCCTTATAATAGGAGATTGCATTTGTCTTTGGAACCGGTGGTCCCCTGAATCAACACCCACGGACCCATGGGAACGACTTTCAACCAACCAACATGGCTGACTGGAAAATGGGCTCAACATCATCACACGAGGGATGGTCTTACATAACTTATTCTCTAACACAGATAAGCAAATTAATTCTTTTTTTTTTTTTTTTTTTTTTAGAGACAGAGTTTTATTTTATCGCCCTCGGTAGAGTGCTGTGGTGTCACAGCTCACAGCAACCTCCAAATCTTGGGCTTAGGTGATTCTCTTGCCTCAGCCTCTCAAGTAGCTGGGACTATAAGCACCCACCACAACACCCAGCTACTTTTTTATTTTTATTTTTTGCAGTTTTTGGCTGGGGCTGGACTTTGAACCCGCCACCCTCAGTATATGGGGCCAGCACCCTATTCACTGAGCCACATATGCCACCCAGCAAATTAATTCTAATAAATGCTAAAGTCATGTCCTCTGCTTTTTCTAAATTTTAATTAATTAATTAACTTTTATTTATTTATTTTTTGAGGCAGAATTTTACTTTGTTGCCCTTGGTAGAGAGCTGTGATGTCACAGCTCACAGCAACTTCAAACTCTTGGGTTGAAGCCATTCTCTTGCCTCAGCCTCCAGAGTAGCTGCAACTACAGGTGCTGCCACAAGCCCAGCTATTTTTAGAGATGGGGTCTGGCTCTTGCTCAGGCTGGTCTTTTTTTTTTTTCCCACTACAAAGTAATTTATTGTAACACACAGCTTCAGCACTGGAGACTATGTTCAAGCACACAACACTCCTGACTGCCCTAACTAGGGGACCCTTTTCTTCCCTCTTGCTTTGCGGACCTCTTCAATCAAATCTTTCAGGTACTGGATCTCCTTGGCCAGGGAATCTGCCTTCTCTTTCAGAGCCTCATTCTTCTTTTCCAGTTCTTTGCATTCACCAGCAAGGGCTTCCTGCTCTGCTCTCTTCTTCTGGCGGTACCGAGTGGCTGCAGTCTTGTTTTGCTCCATTTTTTTCAGCTTCTTATCTAGCTTCTCACCCTTTACTTTTGTTGCTACTATTTTCTCTCCAGGAGGGTCAGAAGGTTTAGGGAGGACAGAGCCACAGAGGACACCTGGAGATGGCAGGCTCCTATTTGGAGAGCCCCTGGAGGTAGAGGGGTTATGCTGGGGACAGCCCAGATAGAACTCTGGGCTCATACAGATGCCACTGTCATCATCTGAGGGGGTATCTTCCTCCTTTACACACTGAGGCATTGTGGTAATGTGAGCAGCAGAGTCTGGCTTTCCATCTCCTTCAGAGATATCCACTTCACTGCCCAGCTCTAAACTAAAGGAATGATCTGGAGTAGAGGACAGAACCCCTGGGGATAGGGGAAGAGACTGCAAGAAGGTAAAGGGGGCAACCTGATCGGTTTTTGTTAAACTTTCTGGGAGATGGCCAATTGGGTTCACCGTCTGGGGGGCTCCTTATTAGTCTCCTGGACTAGGGGGGCAAAGAGATCACACCTGTCATCCTACGTGGCCAAAAGCTCATCTGGCATGGTTTCCAGGTCATCCATACCCAACAGGGAATCAAAGTCAAACTCCTTCAGATCCATTTTCTCCAACATCCAATCTGTCCCAGAGAGGGCGTCCTCCTTGCCATTGTTGGAGGCACTGACCAACCCATCCACAGCCAGCCATTCCCAGGAGCCCGCCTTACCCTTGTCACTGGAGAACCCATGAGGTTTGAAGTGCTGGACCACCTACAGGTAATCATCTAAGAGATCTAGGCTTTCTTCAGCTCCCAAACCCGACTGGTCGAAGGGGGACATCAAGTCCCCCACCAACACCTTGCTGCTCAGGAAGCTCATCTCGGTCATGTTGTGGGGCTTTGCTGAAATCCAGGAATGTACTTAATTCGAAGGTGTCTTTGTTCGTTACAGCAATGCTGCTGCTGGATGCTGTGAGAAGCGCTATGGCTTAAGCCGCTGAGGGTTGCCGCTGCAGAGCCTGGTACTGCTGCTGCCGCTTCAAAGGCCAATGCTGCCACAGACACTACTGCCTCTAATATGCCATGGTGGCCGTGGACCCTGTGAGAGGGGAGGAGGGAAAGACGAACTGCAGAAGAACTACATTTCCAGGGGGGTGCAGCAGAAATCTGGTCTTTTTTTTTTTTTTTTTTTTTGAGACAGAGCCTCAAGCTGTCGCCCTGGGTAGAGTACTGTGACATCACAGCTCACGGCAACCTCCAACTCCCGGGCTCAAGCAATTCTCCTGCCTCCATCTCCCAAGTGGCTGGGACTACAGGCGCCCGCCACTACACCTAGCTATTTTTTGGTTGTAGCCATCATTGTTTGGCGGGCCTAGGTTGGATTCAAACCTGCCAGCTCAGGTGTATGTGGCTGGCGCTTTAGCCCTTGAGACATAGGCGCCGAATCCTCAGGCTGGTCTTGAATCCATGAGCTCAGGCAATCCACCCGACTCAGCCCCCCAGAGTGTTGGGATTATAGGTGTGAGCCTAATTAAAATAATAAATAAAATACAACCCCCCTTTACATATTCCACAGTTTCTCAGTTCTCTAGGAAATAAATTATGTTGTTCATACTTTTATTACTTTCCAGTTACCCCTAACCCCTTGCAACCATCTTCGAGGGTTAAATCTGCTCTCAGCTGGGAAGGGGGCCTTTGCACTTTTTTTTACAAGAGACCTGCTGTTTCTACACCAACAAGTCTGGTCTGGTCCAAGAGGACATCACCTGGCTCCAGGAACACAATACCCACCTGTGATTTAGAATGAGGGATTCTGGCTCAACAGCCCAAAGATGCTGGGTCTACTCCTCTTGGGCCTCCTCATTGCAATCCTCCTGGTATTAACTCTTCCTTGCCCCTGTGTCATCTGATTCCTGTCCTCAATTATTCAAGATGATAAAAAAGATGTCAACCTCAGTTGCCACCCAATTTCTATCACTCCCAAACCTTCTCCCAATGTGCTCCAAACCTGCACAGTCCTACTGACACCTGACTGATCCCACTGAGGAGGACAATGACCCTGTTCAACCATTTCAGAGGCCTGACCATTGTTCCCACCACCTCTTTTAATAAGAGTTGAGAATGTTGGGGGGGTTGGGTGGTGGCCCCACATGAAGAAGGGAGCATGAAGGGATCTGTGGGGTGGGGAGCCCTGAGGCTCTGGGGACAGGTTGGGAGGTGGAGAGGCCGTAGAAGCTCCAGCCTCACTGGAGGAGGGAAGGCAGGTGGGAAGCCCAGCACCACAGAGGGGAGGTGTCGGGACAAGGATTTGCATAGGGCAGGGCCAGAGTGGAGGGAAGGAAAGGCCGGAAAACGGGGATTCCGTTCTGTCTGCCTTTGCTTTGGAGGAAATTATTTAAATCTTTAAAGATATTGAGGTCAAAGATCCCATTCTCAGGGTAAACGAACCCATTATCCAATTTAGATTGAGGCCAAGTCGTGTTTCAAGTAAAATACCAGGTGTTTTGGTTGAATCTCCCTTTGAGGCCTACTTTTTTTTTTTTTTTGCAGTTTTTTGCCAGGCCCAGGCTTGAACCCACCACCCCGGTATATGGGGCCGGCACCCTACTCCTTGAGCCACAGGTACTGCCCAAGAGGCCTGCTTTTTTATATTGTCAAGCAGACACCCCAGGGGTGGAGGAGCCCACTTCCGTGTCTCAGATGTCCTGCTCCTACCTGGGTGGAAAACAGGGTGTGTCTATTTTTTCTCAGAAAACTGTAGGTCCCCAGGACTTTAGAAGCCTGAACTAGCATTCCACGCTGAGCCTGAAGTGAAAAACCAAACGATTTGAGGTCCCCAGGACCCAGAAGAGAGAACAGCACTGGGACTAAAAAATCTCTAGTAAGGTTGAACAAACACAGGAGGAAGCATCAGGGGATGTGAGGAGCCCGGAATGGAGCAGAGTGAGCCAGCCAGTGAGCCAAGGGGGTTGTGTCCGAAGGTATTTAGGGACCTGGTCACCTTAAATAGCAGTTGGGGTGGAGTCCTCTAGAATTCTTGATAAAGGACACAAAGGATCTGGTGAGTCCCACCCATGAATTCCGACCCAAGGACCCTAACTTACAAAGCCCTCTGGGCAAGTTGTGAAATTTGCCCACCCTGAAGGCTGCTTATAAAAGGGGTCTCTAACTGCCCCCAGGCACAGATGCCATCTTTGGACTGCCCAGGTGGGTTGCTGTCCCCTTTCAATAAGCCTGACCTAAACTTCTCTGGGCATTGCCAATTATACCTTTCAGAACAGGGATTACTTTAATAATAATATTCTAAAACAGCCGGGTACAGTGGCTCACGCCTGTAATCCTAGCACTCTGGGAGGCTGAGGCAGGTAGATCACTTGAGTTTAGGAGTTCGAGACCAGTCTGAGCAAGAGCGAGACCCCCGTCTCTAAAAATAGTCAGGGGTCATGGCTCGCCCTTGTAGTCCCAGCTACTTGGGAGGCTGAGGCAAGAGGATCTCTTGAGCCCAAGAGTTTGAGGTTGCTCTGAGCTGTGATGCCAAGCATTCTACCAAGGGAGATAAAATGAGACTGTTTTTTTAAAAAAAAAATTACCCCAAAACAATCTTTCCCTCAACCCTCTTGCCAGTTTAGCTCTTTTTTTTTTTTTTTTTTTTACCTAATCTTCTTGAATTAAAGGCAATCTAGCTCTTAACCCAATGCTTTGGTAAAAACAATCAAACCACATTTTTATCTCTGCTTTTCCTCCAAAACTATGGGCAAACAGGACACTTCCATGACTCCATGTGTGGAGATTTTCCTCCATACACCACACAGTGACCACCACTTGGGTGTTCTCCAATTCGGTTCCGATGCTGTCCTTGGAGGTGGTCCTAGACCCCAGGGAGTGAGGGCTCAGGCCCCAAACTGCCCCCATTTCAGACCCAGTTGCAAATCTAGGCCTTCAGAACCTCTCACTGGCCAGCTTCAGGTCGGGGTTCCCCCGATCCCCTCTTTGGGTTCAGTTAATCTGCTGGAGCAGCTCACAGAACTCAGGGAAACACATACTTATGTTTACAGGTTTCTTATAAAGAATATAAGAAAGGCTACAGATGAAGAGATGCCTGGGGTGAGGCATGGAAACAGATACCCCACCCTCTAGAAACTTCCTTAGATTCAGCTATATCTGGAAGCTCTCTGAACCTGTCCTCTTGGGTTTTTAGGGACAACCATGTAAAAATGTGAGTAGCCTTCAGGGTATAGGGCTCTCTTTGGAATGAGGGTCTTATGCCCCACTATTAGAAAGGTGGGAGACGATTAGAGCCCTGTCTTAGGGCAGGTGAAGGCCAGAGAGATTCTGCTTCTTGAGGCCTGCACACCCAGCACATTATAACAAAGGACCCTAATGATCTATGGGAGTTTTAAGCCAGGGACTGTAGACAAAAAACAGTAAGTCAACCACTCAGAGGACAACAATCTGGTCACCGTAAGGAACTAGGCCTACTGTACAGATACGTACATGTGGTGCATGTCCGGTTTATGAAAATTAGGTCAACTTAAGGAGGTGGTCAGCTATGGACGTATGTGTATATATCATAACACCAGACTCCCTGTTTCCATCTGTGACATTGTAATTCTCCTTAGATTCAAAACATGAGAGTCATGTTTGATACTCTTTTCCCTCCCTCACATTCTGTCACTTACTACTACGCTTTGTGGTTATTTGAGTATATTTCTATTTTCCCTGTTATATTTTAAGTTTTTGAGGGGCAGAGACTTTTGTCTGTCTCCCTGGGACCTGTCACAGCTCCTAAACAAATGATCCAAGAATGGTTACTTGGCTTGCTGGTGCGGGCTAGTCTGCATCTTGCAACTATCACCTGGCTGAGAAATTGCCTCTATAAATAAGCAGTCTCTGTTTCAGGTATAGTTCTCCTGGATATTTATACCACTTCTCTTTCCCCACCCAAACCCCAAACTTCTAAGTTTGAATTAGAGGTGATATTCAAATCCTTAGCCACAACACAAACAGACGGCCCCCATAAGAATCAACTTAGCAGAGTCAAGTTCTTTTTCCTTGTGGACATTCTAGCTGCAGACACTACATCTGCTGGGGAACCCCGACGAGATTTTACTTGTCCTTCCACGCTGTTCTTTCTGTAGCTTTATGTGATCATGTTTCAGATGGCTCAGCAGTGTTTCCAAAATGAATATTTTGACAGCTTGCTGCAAGCTTGCAAACCTTGTCACCTCCGATGTTCTAATGCTCCTCCAATTTGTCAGCGTTATTGTAATGCAAGTAAGTAATACCATTTGAATGATTTTTCACTGGTGTGAACTATTCTCTGTGTATTGACCGTTTATTCGGAAAATCCATGTTATAAGAAAGATGGTGAGGTTTTTCTGAATCAAAAAGAGAAAAGAAACAAAAGGCAATGATCAAAATGTCTGCAGGAATGAAGTAATTACTCTAGATGAACCCAGTTTTATTCAGCACTGTTAGCAACACAGGTTTTTGCCAGTTCTTGTAAATAAGTGGTTCTTAGAATTTACAAGTCAATGCTGATGAATTATGGGGATTGGTGGGCAAAAATCTATACTTGAAGTGAGTATTATGCTATCGGCTCATTATCTCTCTAACATTGTTTTAATAAAGGTGTGACCAGTTCAGTGAAAGGAATGAATGTGATTCTCTGGACTTGTTTGGGCCTGAGCTTGACAGTTTCTTTGGCAGTTTTTGTGCTAATGTTCTTACTAAGGAAGATGAGCTCTGAACCCTCAAAAGATGAATTTAAAAACACAGGTTGGTCTGACAGTGAATCTTTGACATCTATTGTAAGTTTCAGTTGTTGTTTTTTAACATTGACTACTCCATTCAGTTACAGACCCTTCGAGCATGTTAGAGGATAGTTATGGTAAATGAACTTCTTGGTAGGAGAAAGACCTCCTCACCCTGGTGTTGACACCTCTGCAGGTTTCCTACAATGCCAGCCTTCCCCTAAATTCTTCCCTTGGTAATTACTGTATTGAAGTACTGAGGAAACATCTGTCTCTCTCTCTCTTTTTTTTTTTTTTGTGACAGTCTCATTATGTCGCCCTCAGTAGAGTGTAGTGCCGTTACAGCTCACAGCAGCCTCAAACTCTCAGGCTTAAGTGATTCTCTTGCCTTAGCCTCCCAAGTAGGTGGGACTACAGGTGCCTGCCACAACACCTGGCTATTTTTTTGTTGCAGTTGTCATTGTTGTTTAGCTGGCCTGGCTGGGTTCCAACACGCCAGCCTCGGTGTATGTGGCCGGCGCCCTACCCACTGAGCTACAGGTGCACCTCAAATATAATTATTTTTATTAAGCAGTAGAGAACAAGTCCCAGAGAAGTGAATGCTCTACTTAAGGGTCTCTTAAAATAAAAATATTTTCTGTAGCACTTTGCCTGTGATCTGATTCCCAAATGCATAGCAGCAATCCCCCTCTTTCTTTATGCTTTCATTTTTCCACATATAATCTGCAGAGCAGCCACTCTCATTTGCTTTCCAATACAAGAGGAAAAGGTAGATGACTGTTCCACACAATTTACTCATTTCTCTTTTCTTTTTCTTCCTCCTGAGGTCTAATAGACAAGTGGAGAGTGAATTTTTTTTACATAAAATAAGAATTGTATTTATTTAAGGCATACAACATGTTTTGAGATATATATACCATATAGTTAATGATTACTAATGCCAAGCAAATTAGTGTATCTATCGTCACATAATTACCACCTCCCCTTTTTGTTTTGTGGTGAGACCATATTGAAATCTTAACAAATTGATGGCAGACAATACAGCATTGTTAGCTATCTTCATCATGCTACACATCAGATCTCTAGATTTATCCTATGTAACTGCAACATTGTATCTTTTGACCAACATTTCCCCTTTCCCCTCACCAGCCTAACCCTGAGAACCATCTTTCTACTTTCTGCTTCTATGTATTCAACTTTTTTCTTTCTTTTTTTATTCTTTTGCAATTTGGCCGGGGTCGGGTTCGAACCTGCCACATTCGGCATATGGGGCTGGCACCCTACCCACTGAGCCACAGGCACTGCCCTCAACCTTTTTTTAATTATTATTATTTTTTGAGACAGAGTCTCGCTATGTTGCCCTCAGTAGAATGCCGAATGCTGTGATGTCACAGCTCACAGCAAACTCCAACTCCTGAGTTCTTTTGCCTCAGCCTCCCAAGTAGTGGGACTATAGGCACCTGCCACAATGCCTGGCTATTTTTGTGTTGTTGTAGTAGTTGTCATTGTTGTTTAGCAGGCCCCGGCCAGGTTGGAACCTGCCAGCCCTGGTGTATGTGGCCGGTGCCCTAACCATTCAGCTACAGGTGCAGAGCCTATTCAACCTTTTTAGATTCCACATATAAGTGAGATTATGCAGTATTTTTCTTCCTGTGTCTGATTTATTTTGAGAGTGACTTTAAGTGTGACTTTTAGAAGATGGAGTTACATTGGGGAACATAAGAAAGCTGTAAAACTTACCCGCACAGGTATATAACGGAGACATAATGGAGACGCCTTCCTTACGTGATCACAAGCAATCATTAAAAACTTTTTTCACCTGTCGTAATTCTAAAGTGTTACCTGCAGGCTGACTTTGTATGCTGTAACATACATTAATTTCTGTCATTTTCATGCGTTGATAGGGTCAAGACCTCACGCCTGCAAGGGCGAAGGGGGTTAACAAATGCAGTGGGCCAGATGGAGACTTTGGCAACAGGGGAGCCCATGTCCTGCCTGAAAGTGGGGGCTGCTATCAACTTTATCATTGTTTCCATTTAGGAATGCTGGCTCCATGTTGCCACATTTTGTTGTTTTAAAAAAACAGGCCAGTTTTGGCTGGGTGGGGTGGCTCATGCCTGTAATCCTAGCACTTTGGGAGGCCGAGGCAGGTGGATTGCCTGAGCTCTTGAGTTGGAGGCCAGCCTGAGCCAGAGCGACACCCTGAGTGCTGGGCGTTTTGGTGGGTGCCTGTAGTCCCAGCTACTTGAGAGGCTGAGGCAAGGGGATCACTTGAGCCCAAGAGTTTGAGGTTGCTGTGAGCTGTGATGCTACAGCACTCTATCCAGGGAGACCATGTGAGACTCTGTCACAAAACAAAGCAAAACAAACAAAAAAGTCCAGTTCAATGGAATAAAAAAAGACATAAAAATATTAAAAAAAGGCCAGTTGTCTAGATTTGTATGTGAAATCTTTTGATTTTTAAATTTAGATCAACACAAAGCAAATACTATACGCCCTCAAACAAACCATGTCTTCAAGCCCAAGTGGATTGTGGTCTGTTAGTTTGTGACTTTTAGTATAGGACATGGGTTTTTGTTTTTACTTTTTGGAGACAGAGTCTTGCCTCTGATATCTTGAGTACAGTACCGTGGCGCCATCATAGCTTAATGCAACCTCCAACTCCCGGGCTTAAGTGATCCTCTTGCTTCAGCCTCCCCAGTAGCTGGGACCACAAGGACAGGGCACCACACCCAGCTAATTTGTGTATTTTTAATAGAGACGGGGTCTTGCGCTTGCTCAGGCTGGTCTTGAGCTCCTGACCTCAAGCAGTCCTCCTGCCTTGGCCTCCCAGAGTGCTGGGATTACAGGTGTGAGCTGTCACCCCCAGCCAGGACACACTTTTTATGAAAAGATCTGTCTCAAGCTGGGTACAGAGGCAGGGACCTGCAGTCCTAACTGCTCCAGAGGACTGAGGTAGGAGGACTGCTTGAGACCTGGGGCTGGAGTCCAGCCTGGGCATTCCTTTGAGTCTTACTGCTGCTAAGACTATTGTGACCACATCCTCTGTGAAGTTTAGTTTAATGTTTCTCTTTCTGTATCATTAGGGTCTGCTCTCCTGGACGTGGCTAATGCTGACCCAGACCATCACAAAACTGGTGATGAAATAATTCTTCCAAGAGGCCTGGGGTATACTGTGGAGGAATGTACCTGTGAGGACTGTGTCAAGAGCAAACCGAAGGTTGATTCTGACCATTTCTTTCCACTTCCAGCCATGGAGGAAGGCGCCACCATTCTTGTCACCACGAAAACAAATGACTATTGTAATAGCCTGTCAGCTGCTTTGGGTGTTACAGAGATAGAGAAATCAATTTCTACTAGATAATTAATCATTTTGACTAATGTAGAGCTACTTTGAAAACCTTTTGTCAGAAACAAAAGAGCATGCATCAGATCTCTTTAGGATGACTTATTTTTCAGTTGCTAATAACAGCTTTTTGTTGTCTAATTTCGAAAGCTATGTTACACATATTTTTCTACCTTAATGTTGGGAGCGTATCTGTGGGAAGTTCCTCAGTTTTGTGATTAAATTTTTCACTCACTGATAAAAAAGTATGGCAGTCTCTCGATTCCAGGGTGACCCACCTCTATGGGTAGAGATGTACTCTCTCCTGTACACGCACATACACTTTTCAGGAAAGATTAGATTTTTCTCTTTACTGTTAAAGGAAAGCGAGGTTATACTCTATGTGTTTCTGTAAGTAGCAGAAGCCTAGAACTGGCAGACTAAGCCAGTGTGTAGCACATAGGTGGTTCTTGGTCTCATGAGCTTCTAGCTCACTGGACACATCATCCAAGTAGATGTATAATTGCACACTGTGCTAAAGGTGTACTAGGTACTGTGTACAGCCCAAATACCGGGGGACAATAATAACCGCAGCTAACACACAGCCTCACTAATGTGTCAGGGGCTGTTCTAAATGTTTTATCCATACTAACTCACATCAAGCAAAAACCTATAAGGCGGGTGGACGTTATTATCTTCATTTTACAGATGATGACAGACCCGGAGTCAAAGCAAGGTAACACAGCCAGTAAATGGCTGGCTAGTCCATTTATGCTGATAGAACAGAATACTCAACACTGAGTCATTTATAAAGAACAGAAACTTATTCTTTTAGAATAGGAATAAAACTTTTATTACACAGTTAAACTACAATGTACATTTGATATATATCCCAGGGAATATGCTAAGAGATTGCAAAGACATAAAGAAAAGTTAACATTAATTAGTTCTGAAGTAGCAGACTTGTTAGCCCCATTTGTCATACAGTTCACCCTAAATTCACCTTTTAATTGGAAAGGCCATCTGTGTTTTCTAATTAGCTGAATTCAAAGGAAAAATAAACTTTATGTCTTCATAACAGAAGACAATTTTGTAACTTGGAGCCAGGTGCCTGCTAAAGACAGGCTCTCACTCTTCTACAAAAACTGTGGGATAGGCTCTATCTTCTTGACTGTATTTTAAAGCAGTGGTTCCTAGAGAATGAAGAACAGACACTTTTTCACAGTTCTGGAGCCTGGGAAGTCCAAGACCAAAGTGCTGGCATCTGGTGAGGGCCTTTCTGCTGTGTGCTTATGTGGAGGAAGAGCGAAGAACAACCAAGCTGAATGTTGCGTGAACCCTCTTTCTTTCATAGGGGTCTTATTCCCATTCATAGGGGAGGACCCCTCATGCCCTAATCACCTCTTTGGAGTGGCCACGGCACTCTACAAGACCACACCTCTTGATACTAACATTGGCAACACCTGAAATTTAGAGGAAAAACATTCAAACCATAGCAGTGGCAGAGCCAGGAATTAAACCTAGATAGCTTACTCTTTTTTTCTTTATACATCAATTTTGTTTGAGTCCTTTCCTCTTGGGCTACTATTTTTGTCACTACTGAGGGAAGGTTTGCCTCCTGGGGTTGTGCAAAGGTCCTGAGGTGTTATGGAAAGGCACTATAACAATGATGTCCTCTGCTGACTGGTCATCTTAAGATGACTACCGGCACCATGGCAAAGAATCTCACATAGGTTTTGTGCTGTGGTGGGAATTTTTGCTCATTTGGGTCACAGTTCCATTTGGAACCCTTCAGTGCCACAGGTGACATATAGTGTTGTGGTTAAGGTATTCGCTCTGGGAGCCAGACTGCCTGGGTTTGAGTCCTGCTTCCTGTAACTAGGAAAGTACAGACCCTGGATGACTATGAGAAAGTTACTTAACTACTCCAGGCCTGTTTTCCTGAGGATAATAGTATCTACTTATAACATTGTTTTAAGGATTATATGAGTAAAGAGTTCATATATACACAATTTCTAAAAATACTTGCTTCATACATACTTTGAGTTAGCTGCTATTACTGTTATGACGGTCATTTAGTTCCTTTGAGATCTGGCCTCCGACAGCAGGCACATACTACTTTCCTGTTATGTGGCCTCAGAATGTAGTCCCTAGCCTCTCATAGGCCCTTTCTCCCCTTACCACTTGGTATAAACTCCTTAATGAGTTCAGATTTTTCCTTTTTTTTTGACACAGTCTCACTATGTTGCCCTTGGTAGAGTGCTGTGGTGTCATAGCTCACAGCACCTCCAACTCTTGGGTTTAAGTGATTTCTTGCCTCCGCCTCCCAAGTTACTGGGACTACAGGTGCCCACAATGCCTGGCTACATTCTTTGTTGCAGTTGTTGTTGTTTGGCAGGCCCGGACTGGGTTTGAACCCGCCAGCTCCGGTGTAGGTGGCTGACACCCTAGCTGCTGAGCTACAGGCGCTGAGTGGAGTTCAGCTTTTTCAAAAGCCCAAGAAAAGCTTTAGCCTTTCTATTCTTGGTACTCTATGCTAACATCTCAGAAGGAGGAATTACAGTGTAGCTGCCTCTTGGTTTTTAGGACCCCAGACTATACCAAATTCATACATGCTCAAGTCTAGAAGTTGGCCCTGCATATATATGGATTTTGTGTCCTGTGAATATATATTTTCCTTTTTATTTAAAAAGAGATGGAGGCTGGCACAGTGGCTAACGCCTGTAAATCCCAGTACTCTGGGAGGCTGAAGTGGGTGGATTGCTTGAGTTTAGGAGTTTGAGACCAGCCTGAGCAAGAGCAAGAACAAGACTCTGTCTCTAAAAAATAGCCAGGCATTGTGGTAGGTGCCTGTAGTTCCAGCTACTTGGGAGGTTGAGGCAAGAGCATCACTTGAGCCCAAGAATTTAAGGTTGTTGTGACCTACAATTCCATGGCATTCTACTAAGGGTGACAAAGTGAGACTCTGTACCCCCTCCTCCTCCAAACAGAGATGGAGTCTTGCCCTTGCTCAGGCTGGTCTTCAGCTCCTAAGTTTAAGTGATCTTCCTGCCTCAGCCTCCCAGAGTGCTTGGGATTACAGGTGTGAGCCATTGCATGTGGCCTGAATATGTCCTTCTGATCCATGTTTGGTTGAAAAAAATCCAAGTATAAGTGGATCCTCGCAGTTCACACGTCATTCACATGGGTCAACTGTACTTATGGGGGGGTGGTTGGTGCTAGAAAATACTATAAAGCTCAATCTACAGGAAAAGAGTTTTTTCTCTTTACTCACATTCAATGTGAAACACTTCTGTGACCAGATATGTAGGTTTTTCCCCCCTGTACACCAAGTAATTTTCAGACACCAACTGAGTGTCCTATAATTTAATTCACTGGAGAGTGTCAGATCCCACGGGTTATAAAGGCTCAGTACCACAAACTTACCCTTTCAGATGCCAATCGAAAGTTCCTGGTTCTTTTGCTGAAATGACATAGATCAGCTCCCCCCACCCCCAAAGAAAGCTCCTGGTGTGACTTGTGCTTCTCACCAACTGGCTATAAACTGGATTTCACATGATCTCCCTCCTCAGGTTTGATAACTTGCTGGACACTTAACTTACATTGACCAGTTCATTACAAAAAACACAGATGAAGGGTGGTGCCTGTGGTTCAGTGCGTAGGGCGGTATACTGAGGGTGGTCGGCTCAAACCTGGCCCTGGCCAAACTGCAACAACAACAAACAAATAGCTGGGCATTGTGATGGGCGCCTGTAGTCCCAGCTACTCGGGAGGCTGAGGCAAGAGAATTGTCTAAGCCCAGAGTTGGAGGTTGCTGTGAACTGTGTGACGTCACAGCACTCTACAGATGGCAATAAAGTGAGATTCTGTGTCTACTAAAAAAACAAACACACACAGGTGAAGAGGTACATAGGGAGAGGTATGGGGTGCAGAGGGGTGCCACCTTTTAGGACAGTGGTTCTCAACCTTCCTAGTGCTGTGACCTTTTAATACAGTTCCTCATGTTGTGTTGACCCCAATCATAAAATTATTTTTGTTGCTACTTCATAACTGTAATTTTGCTACTGTTATGAATTGTAATGTAAATATCTGATATGCAGGATGGTCTCAGGTGACCCCTGTGAAAGGGTTGTTTGACCCTGGTCGCGACCCACAGGTTGAGAACTGCTATTTTAGGAGTCGCAGTATGAGGTTTTTTTTTTTTTTTTTAATGTTTTAAGACAATTTATTAGAACATTGCCCCTCATTCAGAAGCCAATGCAACGTTAAGACAGCAGAAAGGAAGTGGGATGAGAAGGTCCGGTGAGGCACCAAAGACAAAGTATAGTTTTAGTTATGAAATTTCATTTTATTCTAATAAAGACAAATATGCCTGGTAGTCTAGTGATAATTCATAAGTTAACTATTCACAATAATTTTAGAAACACATATTAACATTCAAATAAGGCATTATTGAACAATAAAATGTTTACTGTAATCATTTTAAAAAACCCTTGGTCCATTTTGAAAGATCAACAGTGAATTTTGGAAAATTAAAAGAAAAGGAAAATAAGCTCCCCCCGCCCAGGATACATAAGAATTACTTGCTGGCGTTTGTGTGTGCCTGGAATAAAATGGGCCAAAATTTCAAAGGCAGTTAGTAACAGCATGTACAAGGGCTTGTTTCATTTGATTTAGCATCAAGCAAGAGTAAATATGCCAGGTGCTTCTTCCATCTCTCATACTGCCCCATTTCTTCAGGTCACAATACGTGAGCATGCATCCTTGTTGCCCCACTAAGGAATCAAAAATGATTCAGACTGGTAAATGGCTGCTCATTTAACACTTGCCAGCAAGAGTTCTTTCCCCATTAGACAGGGAGACAGTAAAAGCTAGCAGATACCAATTTCTCTGGGAATAAAAAATTCCTTCAGTAGACTCAGTTACTCTCCTGGTCCTTGCTAACCTATCATGTAATTTTTTTTTTTTTTTTTTTTTACTGCTACACTTGTTTACTAATTGTGATTGCTATTTATGCCAAAGGAATATTTTTTCTAAGCATGCTTGACCTCTTTCTATTTCCTAATGAAAAATAAGCTTAGTTTACACATTGCCGTGGGTTTTCTCTTCTTTCTTTCCTTTCTTTTTTTTTTTTTTTTGGTCGGGGCTGGGTTTGAACCTGCCACCTCCAGCATATGGGGCTGGTGCCCTACTCCTCTGAGCCACAGGCACCGCCATTTTTTTGGTATTATAACTTGTTTTTATCAAGGCGAACATATATTGCATCAAAAACAGAAACTAACAGATAGATCCTAAACACATTTCTTAACCTAAGTAACATCTAAAAACAAGACTTTTATTACATTTTCTATTGAAAATTCATTCAACTTTGGTGCTTACCCAAGGATTTGTAATGTCAATTTCTGACATAAATCGTATTCCTCCATACATATGTATTTTTAAAAGGAAACAAGTCATCTTAAATATTTTCCTGTAGGCTAATTTATACATTTTTATAGCAAATTGAAATTCTGAGTTGAGTGAAGGTATGTTTAACAACAGAATACAGCATGGCTAGCTTATACATTTCTTAGTATAAAGGCAGCTGTGAATTTGTATTTTCAGACAGATCTGTAAAGCCAGTGGCTTTTTCTTCTGCAATTTTATAGGTATGGTATCTTATGAAACCATGTTCCACCATGCTAGAAATGTCTATTTTTGCACAATCTATGCAAAAACCTTTGAAGAACTATTTTCCCCAAATGACAGATAATTTTTTAAACTTTTCCAGAAAAACACGGAAATTTTGTCAACCATTTATTCTTACTGAACAAAAGGTTATATAACTACCAATTGCTATTTTAATTTTGTTCTAACGGATTGTTATAAAAGTTTAGACATCTCTGATATTTTTGAATTGCACACTCATAGAAGGTAATTGGATAAAAAACACTAGATGATTTTTAAAAATTTATCTCAGTATCTATTTCACTTGGTACATTGTTAGTATCCAGAATAAAATCAGTAGAAATCAAAGTAATATAATTTTCAAAGAATTCAAAACAAGCTGGAGTCATAAGAAAAGGAATTTCTAAATGCAAGGACAAAGAGATTTTGCCCATATTACTAGTTATATGTATTTTTCCTCATGGAGTAACTGAGGCTCTTCTGGTTTGTTTGTGGAACTTTTAGTTTGTAGGAAAGCATATACATGGGGCCAAATCTTGTCAGTTTCTGTTCCGGAGAATGTTTCCAACACCCTCTTTTTCTAGTAATATTCCAGGATTGGCTTTGTTTGGGCTTCATAAGCCTTCAATCTCTTGATGACTGTCTCTGGTCAATCATCCTTAAGCTAAATGAGAGGTTCCCCAGTCACATCATCAATACCCACAGTTTTGGGAGGGTTGAATTCAATGCTGTAGACTCGGCCACTAGCTGGATGAATCCTGCAGTATGAGTTTTTATAGAGGTAATCTCCAGTCCCTCTGCCCCCTTCCCAGAGATTAGTGGGTAGAGCTCAAAGTTCTAATCCTTTAATCTTCAGGTCTTCATTTAACTCACTTCACTAACATAAACTCAGATGTGATAAAAAAGGGGTTCCAAGTGAGTAACAAAAAGACATTCCTAACATGCAAGAAATTGCAAGAGTTTTAGGGGCTCTGTGACTGGAGACAAAGATCAAATATACTTCATATGATATCACACACAAATTAGAATTTCAATAAATTATCCTGCCTTAAGTGCTATAAAGGAAAGATGCAGGGTGGTATGAAGAGTTATAACCCAAGGATCCTTCCTCATGACAACTCCGTGAAGCAGGTATGTGATGCTTTGTCAAAGGATAGAGGCAGGCAGACCTAAACCAGGCTGTCTAGGACAAGAAATCAGACACATTAACTCTTTAACTGGAATAACAACTACAAAGTCTAATTTTGAAAATGGGAAAAACAATCTCACCAACCAAACTCATTTTTACATTCTCTCATAGTCCAGATACATAACTCTATCTATATATTTTTAAGTCTTTTGTGCCTCAACACTTTTCACAACGATTTTCTGCTCAATAAGGAAAGCAGGCTTGATCCTGTCACGAACACATTTAGCACACGTGGAACCACCATAGGCCCTGCTGACATTTTTTTGTTTGTTTGTTTTAAACAACCTCATAAGAACTTTAGGCCTCATGGTGGGAACCCCTCGAAGTCTGCATGGGCACATGCCACATGCAGATTTTGGTGCTTTCCAAACCTTCTTGGTATAAAGGTAAATAATTCTATTACCAGGGGTTCAGGACAGCCTGGTTTTGTTAGAGGCTGTATTGTAGAAAGCCTATGACGGTATGTCAACCGCAGCACCATTCTGAGTGCCTCCAGACAGCATCCCCAGAGGAGAAAAAATAAGCTTTTTTTGTTGTTGTTGAGACAGAGTTTGTTGCCCTCGGTAGAGTGTCATGGTATCACTGCTCACAGCAACCTCAAACTCTTGGGCTTAAGTGATTCTCTTGCCTCAGCCTCCGAAGTAGCTGGGACTACAGGTGCCCACTACAAGGCCTGGCTATTTTTGTTGTAGTAGTTGTCCTTGTTTGGCAGGCCCTGGCTTGGTTGGCTGGCACCCTAGCTGCTGAGCTACAGGAACTATATTTTGAGACAACGTAATCATGGTGTACAGACTAACTTGCATGGAACTTTTTTCACTTAATGTTATTGGCTTTGTCCCATATTTCTAGGCTTTAAAATCAGCATTTTCAAATACTACAAGACATTCCTTGTGTGCTGGACCATGATTTACTTAGCTATTCTTCTGTAGCTGGGCTTTGGTGCTTTCCACTTGTTCACTATTATAAATAAAATTGCAGAGCTCTGGGCCTCTAATGAGTTGCTTCCTTAAAGGTAAATTTTAGAGATTATGTGTTGAGAGGCAATGCAGTAGGAAGAACACAGGGATTTGGGGTCACCAAAACAGGGCTGGGATTCTGATTCTATTTCCTAGGGGGGGCTCGGTTGTCAATTACTAGTGAATTAAGTTCTCAGTCAGCATTACAAAAAAGAAAGAAAATAAAAGAGAATACAGGGGTCATTACAAAAATTGTGATACAGAAAAATGAAGAAATGTAAAATCCCTATCACAGATACAAATGAAGGCCTCCCTGCAACACAATAAGCCAAGCAACCTGAAACTTGCACGGGTGCATCAGAAAGGAGGACGCTGACTGTGTTTCCTGGGAGTGAAACAATAGACGATACCACTGTCTCAAAACTATCATATAGACCAACACACGTTACCTACAGATTTGTTTTGTTAAACATCTCCTTCAATTTATGCATATGTGATGTAAAACGTTATTTTTTAAAACTCTGGGTGTGGGCAAAAAAGTTGGAAAATATTCCTTCAACCTTTCTGATCTCCTTTCCTCCAGGGGCAATAACCTGAACTACATAAGGCTGTTGTGAAAGTGTTCATGCTCAGTCCTTCATCTTCTCCACGTTCACAAGCCACCACCGTAGCCTGGACAACTGTTAACAGGCTCCTAACCGGCTACTCTTTCTCCACCCTGCCCATTCCATTTCATTCTCATCCCAGGAAGAGTGATGTCTTAAAACCTAATTCAGATCACGTCACTCTCCTGCTTGAATTCTTGGATGGCCTCCCAGTCCCCTACTTACCTGCGGTTACTCCTTACCCAGGACTGCCAAGCCCTCCCCCGCTCCTCCATCTCCTCGGCGTCGCCGCTCTTGGCTCACTCCCCGGCTCGCGCCAGTGAACCCTCCAGGTAGGGCCGCTGCACTCGGCGTTCCTTCCATAACACCTTTCCCGGGGACCTGAGCCGGCTCCCACTCATCAGCTAGATCTGGGTTCAAAAGCCGCTTCTTTAAAAAGACCCTCAGGAGACTGCCCATCTGCACACGCGTGGGCCCATTACTCTTTAAATTTCCCCTCCAGCTCGTACCCCTCAGGAACGACGCTGTCTCGGTGCTTCAGTCAGGGGGCCCGCCCGACGGCGGTGTGAGTCCCAGGAGGGCGGGAAGGCGTCTCCCGCGGAGTCTCGCCGCCGCAGGTCGCCTCGCAGCCCCCCCAGCCCAGCTCTCTCCAGCGCAGGCCGCCGGCTCGCTCCAGACCCGCGCCGAGTTTACTTTCCGGGTCGGGGGGCGGGGCCTCGGGGCGGCGAGCTCCACTTCCGGGGCGGGGCTGCCGGGGCGGGGCGCGCTGTCTCCCGGCCTGTCTGGAACTCGGCGGCTGCAGAAGCGGCTGTGGTGGCGGCACGGCGCGGGCACCGGTCCGGAGAGCTGCACCATGAGCGGTGAGTAGCGGCTCCGCCGCTGTCACCCGTCCCGGCCGCCCCGGATCCCGCTGCTCCAGCTGCACACTCTGGTCCTCGAGTCCCGTGCCGCTCTGGCTCTCAGCTCCCCGCTCCGTTTCTCCGCTTCCTGACCCCTTGGCGCCAGGACCCCGATGCCTGGCCCCGGGTCACCTGCAGTTCTCTGACGCCCCCGAGGCCAGGCACTCCTAGTCTCTTGACTCCTGTCCGTCATTTACAACCAGCTGCTAGACCTCTGTCCCCCAGGCCCCTCTAGTCCTATCACCTTGCCCAGTTGCCAGACCCCCGGTTCGGAGACATCCCGTGCCTCGGTCCCTCCCAGCTCCTAGATCCGCCTAGTGCCAGCTCCAGTTCCCGGTCCCCTGGCTGCCCAGTCCTTCTCCTTACCCAGGGCCCTTGTCTCCAGTCACTCCAGTTTCCACACTAGCAGAATGTCTCTGGACTCTTAGTTTGCTGGCCCTGTGTGCCCATGTCCTACTACTCCCTGTCTTCAGAGGACTCTCAGTTCTGCAACCCCTTTGTCTTCTCCATCTTCTTATTCCCCCACCACTGTCCCCCAGGGCTTCTCTGTTCCAGCCACCAGTTGTTCCCAGTTACCCTCTCCCGTCCTTGCATTTCCGTTATTCTTTCGTACTCCTTCCATTTCTTATTTCTTGTCCTAGCTCATCATTTAGGGTTTCTCTGTCCTGTCCTGCAGCCCTTCCCTTCTGTCCAGTGCCTGGCCCCTCTGGGAACCGTTGCTTTGCCCTTTCCAGTTAAAAACTCTTGCCACCAGCGACAGGGTGTTTTCGGAGGGGAGGCTGATAGTGAGAGGGAGGTGGGACAGCTCGTCCTCAGTGTTTCTCAAGTTTAGTCCTTTCTGACTGGATGTTCACCCTCCTTTCCTCGGAAGAGTCCTATTGGTGTTTTGGTGCTAAGTCATTCCTGGGTGGAGATGGGAGTGACTCGGGGAAGCCTCTCAGTTTACCCCTGTCTTTTTGGCCAGTCTGAATCTGGATTTACTTAGGGAGGACCCGCCTACTCTCATAGTACCCGTTTTTCCCTCACTGTGGAATTGCTTCTGAGGAATCCCTGCATCCAGCCCCCTTGTCACAGCTTTCCACGTAGGTATTTCTGGAGATTGAGAAAGCTCAATGCAGAGGGAATACCTGTATTCACTTTTACCTTTTAAGTTATTTGTGTGGATTTTTAATATTTATTTATTTATTTATTTTTGCAGTTTTTGGCTGGGGCCGGGTTTGAACCTGCCACTTCCCGTATATGGGGCCGCTGCCCTGTGTGGATTTTTTTTTTTTTTAAACTAGCTTTATGCCTTTTGTTTTTCTGTTTAAGAGCAAGATTTGTGAAATTGATTGTCCTAAGGATGGGGTGGTGAGGGGGAGTTTCCTGGGAGATAGTCCACCTTTTGTTGGCAGAGCAAATGGTTTTCTGATTCTTGAACATCAGTAATAGTACAATAAAGAGGTCATGAGCTGGCTTCCACCAGGAGGTGATGTAGTTTGGTATAAATGCAGGTCTTGGAGCCAGACATCCTGAGTTCAAATCCTGGTTCTGCCAGGTAAAACAGTGTGATTTAGAGTAAGTCACTTGACCTTTCTGCAGAGTATAAGTCCCAGCAAAATAGGGATATGTGATAGAACCCGTCTCTTAGGCTTGTGTAGTGACTAGATAATAACGCTCAAGTAAAGTGATTTGGTATTGTGCCTCACATAAGGCATTGGCAGGATCTCAGAACTGTTGATGTTGTTTCCATAAGGACCCAACACCCAAGGGGGGTGGAGATGAGGTTATTTCTTGGCCCAGTTCTGGGACAAGATCTGGAACCGGGCATTCTGTGAAAATCTTTTTCTTTTAACATGACCTATGACCAAGGATCTCTGCTACAAGCTCACAGTGCTGGATCATTCTCTTGCCTTTATCACAGGAGGAAATGAAATAGATAAGTCAAAGGAAGTTAGTCAATGTATCTTTCAAGGGGCAACTTAGTATAGACTCAGGAAGTTTTTAAAATTTAATTTAAAAGTCATTAGGTTTAGAGCCAAACAAATTTTAAAAGGAAACCAACAAATGGCTTTTTAGGAAAAAGCATTAAGGATGAAAGCCTTCATTAGGAAGGATTGTAATTGAGGCAGAAAAAGTGATCTCTTGGGATAGAAGGGGAAGTCTAAGGGTACATTTAATCATTTCTTGAGAATGCCGTTCAAAGTGGGCTTCCTCAATTATGGTGATAATTGGTATATGATAAATAATGTGGCTTAGAAATATTTCCTCACTTTCTTCTGTCTTTTTTTTTAAGTACAAAATTTCAAATATTATGCAAGTGGAGAGAATAGTATAATGAACTCCTGTGTACCATCACATGGCTTAAACAGGTACCAGCGCATGACCATTTTATCTGTATCCCTACCTACTCCCCACTCCTCTCCCCAGTTTATTTTGAAGCAAATCCCAGATACAGTATCATTTCACCTATAAATATTTTCACATGTATCTCTGAAATACAGGGACTCCTTTATAAGAAACTTAATTTGGGCTGGGTATGGTGGCTCATGCCTGTAATCCTAGCACTTTGGGAGGCTAATGTGGGAGGATTGCTTGAGGCCAGGAGTTAGAGACAGCTTGAGCAAGAACAGGACTCTGTCTATACAAAAAATGCAAAAATTAGTTCGGCGTCGTGGCATGCCCCTGTAGTCCCAGCTACTTGAGAGGCTGAGGTGAGAGGATCACTTGAGCCCAGGAGTTTGAGGTTGCAGTGAGACAGTAAGACTGTCTCAAAAAAATAAAAACCAAAAAATCATAATAACATTATTATACCTATAAGAAATTAGTATTGATTTTTAAATATCACCAAATATTTAATCAATTAGCTTTCTAATGTTTTTTTTCTTTTTTTTTTGAGACAGAGTCTCTGTTGCTCGACTAGAACACCATGGCATGAGCCTAGTTCACAAGAACCTCAAATTCCTGAGTTCAAGTGATTCTCCTGCCTCAGCCTCTCAAGTAGCTGGGACTACTTGGTTCCTGACATAATGCCTGGCTAATTTTTCTATTTTTGGTAGAGACAGGGTCTCATTCTTGCTCAGGTTGGTCTCTAACTCCTGAGCTCAAGGGATCCTCCTGCCTTGGCCTTCCAAAGTGCTGGGATTGTAGGCCTCTGTGAGCTACCACACCAGCCAGTCCTCTTTACTTTTTAGTATATTCACAAAGTTGTGCAAACATTACCATAATCAATTTCAGAATGTTTTCATCACCCAGGAAAGAAACCTTGTATCCATCAGCAGTCACTCCTGATCCCTCCTTCTTTCAGCCCCTGTTAACCACTAATCCATTTTCTATCTTTATAGATTTCTTATGGTCAACATTTCATATACATGAAATCAGTCAGTATGAAACCTTTTATATCTAGCCTTTTTCACTAAGTGTGATGTACTTGTGGTTCAGCCATAATGTAGCATGTATCTGTACTTCATTCCTTTTTGTAGCCAAATAATATTCCATTGTATGGATACAACACATTTTGTTTATCAGTTGGTGGACATTTGGGTTGTTTTTACTTTTTAGCTATTATGAATACTGCTGTGAATGTTCATGCACAGGTTTTGGTGTGTGCATTTGTCATGTGGGACTCTTTGAGGGACTGTTCTCTGAAATGACAGCATCATTTTAAATTCCCACAAGCAATATGTGAGGGTTCTACTTTCTCCACATCCTCAGCAGCAGTCTTTTTGATAATAGGAATTCTAGTGAGTGTGAAGTACTATCTCTTTGTGGTTATGACTGGTGATGTTGAGCATCTTCCATGTGCTTATTGGCCAACTGTGTATCTTCTTTGGAGAAATGCCTGTGCAGAGCCTTTGCCTAGTTTTTAATTGGGTTTCCCTTTTTTTTTTTTGAATTTATAGGAATGCTGTATAATTTCTGGATGCAAGTCCTTTATCAGATAGATTGTTTATAGAAGTTTCCCCCATTTTGTGTGTTGTCTTTTCATTTTCTCGATGGTATTATTTGAAACACAAAGTCTGTTTTTAAACTACAGGTTCCCCTTCAATCTCTTTTTTCCCATGCAATTTTTTTTTTTTTTTTTTTTTTTTTTTTAAGGAACCAGTCATTTATCTTAAGGATTCTTTTTTTTTTTTTTTTTTTGTAGTTTTTGGCCAGGGCTGGCTTTGGACCCACCACCTCTGGTATATGGGGCCAGTGCCCTCCTCCTTTGGGCTACAAGTGCCGCCCTATCTTGAGGATTCTTTGCAGGATTTTGCCGATTGTATCCATGGTGTAGCTTAACATGTTTCTCAGTGTCTTGTATATCCTATACATTGGCAATTAGAGTCTTTGTGTGTGTGTATATGTGTGTGTGTGCCAGGAATACCGTGTGGAGATGGGCTGTATTTTTGAGTTGAAAATATTTATGTAGAGGCAGAGGTCAGATCAGTTCAAGGCTGAATACATTAAGTGCAAACAACTGGAAGGTAGAATGGCCCTAGGTAATGCACACACAATATAAATGGGTATCATGAGGCCAGAGACAACTAAGAAGACCATTAATAGGGTATGGACAAACATTATGTGGTCTGTATGGTCACATGATGGGAAACCTCAAAGATGTTAAAAGAAATAATATGGATTTTACTTATCACTCTCTTTCAATGTTAATATTCTCTAAAAAAAGCAAGATGTAGAATTATACTAAAATATATACCATATGCAAATTAAAAGATATGTAAGACAACATTTACTTATCATATGTGCATGTAAAGTTGAACAGATTATCAGGAAGAAAAGATACTTGCCAGACATGTGTGGGTAGTTGTCTATGGGCAGTAGTGGTCACAATTTATTTATTTATCTTTAAAGCAAGATATGAATAACTTGCTTGCCAGCTTCTTAAAGCTAAGGAATTCTGATTTCCAGATAATGCTTTTACTCTTAACTGGGAAAGTGGAACTTGTAGAACCAGAAAGTCATTATTGTCAAGCATTGTCTTTTGTAAGACTTTATATTTGAAGGTCCCTAATGCTCCTTTCCTTCCGTAATTATTTTTTCAGGAATTATTCTGAAGTTAAAAGGACACTAAAATTCCCGTTCAAGGGTAGAGAAAGCCAGGCCACAGAGCAAATAATTTGTGGAACAAACTCCTAGTGCCTGATGTGTCAGAGTTTTGGGCTTAGTGGGTAATTTACTGCTGTTTCTTGCCTGATGTTTATGTACATTTTGACAGTGTTTTCTTATTTTTCTGGAATGTTGAATGTCATGGTTTTCTCCTTGGCATTGACAAGACCTTTCCACTAGTGGCTTGTACTTAGAATAAGGAATCAACTGAAACAAGTGAATAGAAAAAGAAAATTCGTGGTTTTCATTCAAAGCAGGAAAGTAATGCTATCACCATATTTCTTTTTCCTCTGACGAAGGCATTGGGTTGATTTATTATGGTGGGATGTAGGAATGTAAGAAGTAAGGGGGGATTGTACAGAGTAATGTCAGTGAACATTTGACCACCTCCTATGCTAGCAAGTGGCAATGGACTCAACACTGACTCTCCTGCTTGCCTGAGGCAGAACTGTGTCTGGGAAACCAATAGGAAGTCAAGGTCATAGAGCTTTTCAAGTTCAGAACTAGAATCCAAGATTTTATGCCCTTCTCTAAATTTTGGCAATTTGTACATAATTTCAGATAAAGGACCTTCCATCTGCCACCATTTTATGTATATATTGGCCATGCATTCTCAGTGGGGTGATAACACCCACAAGGTGTTGGTTCTTGAGGGATTTAAAAATTTACTCTTAAAAAAAAAGTTTACTCTTTTGCACTCAGGAGTTTGAGGTTTCTGTGAGCTAGGCTACTGCCAGGGCACTCTACTCTGGGCAACAGAGTGAGACTCTGTTCCCCTCCACCCCCCCCAAAAAAGAGTACTCTTTAGCGTACTAGTAGGACATAAGTAGTACTCTTTAGATATACTAGTAGAACATAAACAGACGTAAATTGTATCTATAGTGTTAACATTTTATGGAAGGAGTAATTAGGAAAAAAATGTCTGAAAAGTATCCTAAGGAGGGAAATAATGAAAAAACGATTGAGAGAAACGTTGACATGGACCGAAGTGACTGTACTGTTATCAGACACCTTGCCTTCACCTTAACATCCCAGGATAGACTGACCACGTTGCCGCCTGGACACCATACTGATCTCTTTCATGGTCTATAGTCCGTCATCAATCCTTCATTTTGCATGTGGCACAATCTTTATTGACTGTTCCTGTAGAGACTTAGCTTATCTTCTTTTTTTTCTTTCTGTTCTTGTTATAAGTAAAGCATTTTTGTACAGGGTAGTTTTCCTTCCTTTGGGTTTTTAGGATGATTTCCCAAAACCAGCACTAACATCAAGTTGCCATTCTTGATTGGTGGTTTTCCTTCCTTTAGATCATGTATTTAGGGTGATTTCCCCAAATTTTACAGGACCACACCATAGTCGTTCTTGATTGTTTTTTCCCAAAGCAGTTGTGTTTGTTTGAAATGGCTCCAGGAAGGATGACAGCTCTACTGGCAGCAGAGACTGGCTGGAAATTTGGGTTTACCACTCAGCAGACAGGTCTTGGTTGATTATTTGGTGCATCCTCTCTCGCTTACCAAAGGGCTGTACTGAAGGTGTATTGAAATCGAACAAAGGTACCCCAGAAGTTTCACGAGAGCAATGCTTGGTGTGTTAGCCAGCACTCTTTTCAGCTGACAGAGTGAAAGGTGATCAAACTGATTTCAGCAACATGGGTATTTATAGTGTCTTATAATGTAAAAGTCTAGGGATTAGGCCAGGCACGGTGGCTCATGCCTGTAATCTTAGCACTCTGGGAGGCTGAGGCAGGTGGATTACTTCAGCTCAGGAGTTTGAGACCAGCCTGAGGAAGAGCGAGATCCTATCTCTAAAAATAGCAGGGTGTTGGGCTCAAAGGAGTAGGGCGCCAGCCCCATATGCCAGAGGTGGTGGGTTCAAACCCAGCCCTGGCCAAAAACTGAAAAAAAAAAAAAAAAAAAAAAAAAGCTGGGTGTTGTGGCAGGTGCCGGTAGTCCTAGTTATTTGGGAGGCTGAGGCACGGGAATCACTTGAGCCCAAGAGT
>CAUYPK010118828.1:0-19629 GCA_963574355.1 Loris lydekkerianus
ATAATTTTCTTTTCTTGTTGGGTCTTTCCCTGGTTTGGGGATCAAGGTGATGTTTGCTTCGTAGAATGTGTTGGGTAATATTCCTTCTTTTTCTACATTTTGGAAGAGATTTAGCAGTATAGGTACTAGTTCTTCTTTAAAGGTTTGGTAGAATTATGAAATCAAATTTGTAATTGTATTATCCTTTTTGCCTACTTGATTTAATTTATTTTATTATTATGCTATTTGACATGGAGCCATCCTCTTACTTTAGGTAACTTTACTGTGATACAAATATTTTATCCTTTTTAGGTCTACTTATTTTTACCTTGGATTCTGTGTTTGATGTTAATTATCATTGCTGCTTTGTTCATATTTTCTAAACATATATTTTCTCTTATTTTTATTTTCTATATTAAGATTTTCTTCTTTGAGGTTTTGTCTGTTTTTTGAGACAGAGTCTCACTCTGTCGCCCTGGGTAGAATGCCATCATGTCATTGTAGCGCACAGTAGCCTCAAGCTCTTGGGCTCAAGTGATCTTCTTGCCTCAGCCTCCCAAGTAGCTGGGACTACAGACATGTGCCTCCATGCCCAGCTAGATTATTTTTTTCCTACTTTTAATAGAAACAGGGTCTTACTCTTGCTCAGGCTGGTCTCAAGCTCCTGAGCTCAAGCAGTCCACTCACCTCAGCCTCCCAAAGTGCTAGGATTACAGATATGAGCCAGTGTACCTGGCCCTTTGAGGTGTTTTGTTATGAGTAGTAATGTTGGATGCCTCCTTTTGTCACAACCTAATTATGTTTGCCTCTTTATCTCTTTATAGAGAAACTTAACACACTCACATGTACTGTGGTATTTAATATCATTGGTCACTATTGCTTTTTTGGGAGGGCAAGGAGGAAATAAGGTTTTCTTTTTGTGTGTTTTTTATTGAGACAGAGTCTCACTTTGTTGCCCTCTGAAGAGTCCAATGGCATCAGAGCTCACAGCAACCTCAAACTCTTGGGCTCAAGCGATTCTTCTGCCTCAGCCTCCCTAGTAGCTGGGACTATAGGCACCTGCCACAACGCCCAGCTACTTTTTTGTTTGTTTGTTTGTGTGTTTAGCAGGCCTGGGCCGGGTTCCAACCCACCAACCCCAGTTCCCTTGGCCAGCGCCCTAACCACTGAGCTATGGGAGCCCCCAAAATAAGGTTTTCTCCATTTCATTTTTTTTTTCTGTCTTGCTGTATTAAGTTTTCTTTATTTGTCCCCTGCTCCCTCACCAAAATTTAGAAGTCCTACTCTTCAATTTTCCAGAAACCATACAAGAGTATATAAATTCTCAAAATTCATGATTGTCATACAGGTACCATAATTTAGCTATGGTTAGAATCCTAGAGTTATGATCCCTTTCCCTCAGAGAAATTGTTGTAATTGTTACCTCAAAATGTTCTGGCACTTGGGTTTTGTGATAATCACTTTTATTTCTATTTTTTGCGGTAACTTTTTTTTTTTTTGTAGAGACAGAGTCTCACTTTATGCAGATAACTTTTTTAAAGACTTGGAAATGCTAAAGGTTTTCTGTTCTTTTTTGGAATTTGTATTTTTCTTTCAATGACCAACAGCTTGTCCTTTATTTTCCCCCTAAACTTTGGAAAAACTCTTTGAAAGTGTTCTAATTTTGTTTTTCGAAGCATTGGTTGTACTGTGCGTTGTTTTCATGGATTTTTAGTTAAGAATTAAGTTAGTCATCTCCATGATCTCTTATTTCCAAGTTTCTCCTTTTTCTTGAAAGCCTAATTTTTTTTTTTTTTTCAGTTTTTGGCTGGGGCTGGGTTTGAACCCGCCACCTCTGGTATATGGGGCTGGCGCCCTACTCCTCTGAGCCACAGGCGCCACCCAAAAGCCTAATATTTTTATTATCAATAAAATGTATTGCCTAACTTTTTAACATCTTTGTTGGAGTAGAATTTGACATCTAATTAACTGTACATATTTAAAATATACACTTTGATATGTTTTGTCACATGTGAAACTATTCCCCCTGAAACTATCATCACAATCAAGATTATCAAGAAGGGGCTCGGTGCCCGTAGCTGAGTAGTTAGAGCGCTGCCAAATAGACTGAGGCTGGCAGGTTTGAATCTGGCCGGTGCCTGCTAAACAATGACAGTGCAAAAAAAAAAAAATAGCTGGGCATTGCGGCAGGCACCTGTAGTCCCAGCTACTTGGGAGGTTAAGGCAAGAGAATCGCTTGAGCCCAAGAGTTTGAGATTGCTGTGAGCTGTGATGCCACAGCACTCTACCAAGGGTGATATAGAGAGACTCTGTGTAAAAAAAAAAAAAAGATTATCAAGAAGGATTAAAAAGAAGCATAAGGAATTCTTAATCTGTCCTGCCTCTACTCTCCCCAGGAAACCACAGATCTATTTTCTGTCTCTCTAATTCATATTTTCTAGAATTTTATATAAGTGGAATCATACTCTGCATTCTTTTTAAAAACATTCCTCAATGAAAAGTTCAGAAATACAGAAAAATAGAGAGCAGTATAAAGAAGTACAGTACATGTCTTACTTTGATTTAATAATTATAATACTTTTCTGGAATTTTTTTTTTTTTTTTCAGTTTGGCCGGGGCTGGGGCTTGAACTCGCCACCCTTGGCATATGGGGCCCGTGCCCTGCTCCCTGAGCCATAGGTGCCACCCTATAATAATTTTCTGTATTTGCTTCATTTGATTAAAAAAAATAGACATTGGGCAGCACCTGTGGCTCAGTGGTTAGGGCACTGGCCCCATATACCGAGGGTGGCAGGTTCAAACCCAGCCCCTGCCAAACTGCAACAAAAAAATAGCTGGGCGTTGTGGCGGGCACCTGTAGTCCCAGCTACTCAGGAAGCTGAGGCAAGAGAATCGCATAAGCTCAGGAGTTGGAGGTTGCTGTGAGCTGTGACTCTACGGCACTCTACCAAGAGCGCTAGAATGACACTCTGACTCTTTAAAAAAAAAAAAAAAAGACTTTTTTTAACTTTTTTGAAATTAATAGACTTTATAAACTTAAACAGCAGTTTTAGGTTTACAGAAAGATTGCGCAAATATTACAGAGTTCCTGGTCTCTCTCTCTTTCACCCTGCATACACTTTCCCCTATTAACATTTGCATTAGTGTGATACATTTGTTATATTGTTACTGACTGAAGTCCATGGTTAGCTCACAGTTTACATTAGGATTTACATTAGGGTTCATCCTTGTGTCTTACCGTTCTATACAGTTTTAACTATGTGTTATACTTTGCCGGGAGGGTTGACTTCTTGACCTAATAAAGTTTTGAAAGTCATTGATATTTTTGTGTGTATCACTTGTTTGTTTCTTTTTATTCCACATTTTGTTTATTCACATGTGTTAAACATTTGGAAGTAATGCAGATTAAGTTGCTTGAACATTCAAATGTAAGACTTCCATTTGTCTTGGGAAAACACTTAGTAGTGGAATGATGGGGTTTAATGGTAGGAGTATGTTTAACTTTTTGAGAAATGGGAAAACTGTTTTTCCAAAGTAGTCATACTATTCTTTTATTCCCACCAGCAGCATATAAGAGTTCTCATTGCTCCTTTCTTTGCCAACATTTGGGATTGTTAGGTTTCAGTTTTAGCCATTTTAGTAAGTATGTTTTGTGTCTTGTTTTAATTTGCATTTCCCTAATAATTAACGATGAGTATATTTTATGTACTTTTTAGCATATTATCTTTGACAAAGTATGTTTTCAAATCTTTTGCCGATTTTTTGTTGGTTTTTCTATTACTGTGTTTTGAGAATTTTTTTTATATAATCTGGATACAAGTCTTTTATCAGATACAAGATTTGCATATATTTTCTCCTAACCTGTGGCTTGTTTTTTTGATGCTGTTAACATTGTCTTTCAAAGAGCAGAATTTATTTTTAATTTTGATGAAGTTCAATTTATTGATTTTTTTAATGGAGCAAGGTTTTGATTTTTTATCTAAGAACTCTGTCTAGGAAAATATAAAAATATTTTATGTTTTCTTCCAGAAATATTATAATTTATGTTGTATATTTAGGTTTGTGATCTATTTTGAGATAATATTTGTATAAGAAGTAAGGTATGGGTTGAGGTTTATTATTTTTGCTGTGGATATCCCATTGTTCTAGTACAATTTGTTGAATATTCTTTTTTTTTTTTTTAATTGCAGTTTGGCCGAGGCCAGGTTGAACCCACCACCCTTGGTATATGGGGACAGCACCCTAGTGAGCCACAGGCGCCGCCCTTGTTGAATATTATTCCTCCATTGATTTGTGTTTGCATCTTTGTCAAAAATCAATTGACCACAGATGTGTATGTCTATTTCTGATCCCACTCTCTATTCTGTTTTGTTGATCTATTTGTCCATATCAATACCACACACTGTCTTGACTACGGTATCTGTATAATAAGACTTGAAATCAGGGTGGCACTTGTGGCTCAAGGAGTAGGGCGCCAGCCCCATGTACCGGAGATGGTGGGTTCAAACCTGGTCCCAGCCAAAAACTGCAAAAAAAAGGATAAATAAATGAAAAAATTAAAATTAAAAAAAAAAGACTTGCAATCAGATGGCGTAAGTCCTCCACCTTAGTTCTTTTTCAAAATTGTTTTCCTATTTTATACACACGTAACATTTTCCCCTTTATTCCTTACATTTTACAGTTAGTATGCAGCTCTTACATATTCCATGTATATTCTATGTCCTCTGAATTTGTATTTCAATTTTAAAATGTATGTAATGAGCTATGGACAGTTTTTATTGCAGGATGGAAATGAGTCATTCTCAATAAATCATTTAGTTATTCTTTAGTGTCAGAATTAAAACATTAAGATAAAACAAAAAGTTTCAAGTATCACACAATCTTGATAACTTTAACTGGGTAAATAATTTCAGTATTCTCAGCCAGTAAAGAACTTAGCACAGAAATATGACTGCCTTTTTATATCAGTTAAGGTTCTTTGGTTAGAGGCAACAGAAGTGAAAAGGGGATTTATTAGGAAATGCTGGGGTGGTTGATAGAAGTGAAGGGTTAGCTTCAGGATCTAAGGCGGCTCTGAGTATTTCACCGACTGGACCTAAGGACTTAATGAGGAACTTTCTTCACCATCTCACTAAGGAGCTGGCCCAGCCTGGGTAACCCTTATCACTAGACTAATCAGTGTTACTAGGGAAAGAAGAAACTGCTTATTGATCAGCACTGGAATTTAGGTATAGTTACAAGCAATTTTCCAAAAGGAAGGGGAAAATGTCAGAATCAGGATGGAAAATAGTTGTTGAATACACAGAAACATTGGATGTTCGCCACCATGTAGTACATAAAGCTGAGAGAGAACTATTTGATGACCTCAAAGCAATAGATCACAATCAGTGGGCTTTCTGAAATTCTCCTTGTATCTCCTTGTACTACCATAGAAATTGTTGTTCCTACAAAGCTAATCCTTTATCTTTGGGTTATATGGCATTTTATATATCACATGTAAGAGAAGCCAGTTCATACTACTTGGTTTTATATTTCAGAAATTATTGCTGGTATTATTTTGTTTAAATATGATATGATAATTAATAATGATCATTTTCTCTGCTTTCTGTTGTAGAGTATTGGGAACATAAATAAGAATCAACTATTTATTCCTGATGGCTTTTAGTATTTACTGAGATATGGCATCCGAGACGGAGAAGACCCATGCTTTACTCCAGTCTTGTAGCACTGAATCCCTTATGTCCAGCCTTGGTCTGGGGATATTTTGCCTCGTAGCTGATAGACTCCTTCAGTTTTCCCCAATTCAGCAGAATGACTGGCTTCGTGCCTTCTCAGATAATGCCGTACATTGTGTGATTGGCATGTGGTCTTGGGCAATAGTCAATGGAATCAAGAAGAAGACTGACTTAGGAGAAATCATTTTAGCTGGATTTTTAGCCTCTGTTATTGATATAGACCACTTTTTTCTAGCTGGATCCCTATCTCTGAAGGTAAGAGGCTGATATCTTTAATTTTTCTGGTCTCTGTTTTAATTTCTGTGGCACCATTATACTGATCTTTATAGAGCCAGATAGGATTAGTCTTAAAATAAGAATGCCCACTTATTCAACTTTTTTTGTCACCTGGTACTTCCCTAGAGACATGTTGCTAAACAAATTACTTGTCATGACAAATCTCAGAGGCTCAGAGAGCAAGGACCCTCCAACTGTACCTGAGGAGTTCAGTGCTGCCCTACAGAGCATGCATTACAAATTGGTTCACGTTAGCAGGGATTGTTCTGGGGTTTCCCTAGCTCTTTTTGTATCAGTGTTCTTTATTCAGGACCACATGTAACATTTCCCCCCTTAATCCATACATTTTATAGTTAGTATACAGTTCCTCCATATTCCATAAAAATTCAGTAGCTTCAAGATGATTCCCAGTCCTAGGGAATGACTTGAATGGATAATTCCCCAAGTCCCTCTTGGAGCCAAAGGCATGCATCTCAGTAGACAGGCTAGAACACAGCCCCTGGTCGAGAAATTGAGGAATTTCATAGAGGCATTCAAGGGGGGTAGCTATGTAGTGATTTGCCTCACAAATGAACTAAAATGGTGGTTCAGATAATATTTTCTATTAATAAGTGTCAAAAGATTTGCCTGCCTTTTGCATGTTTATGATCTATAAACATTTTAAGAAAAAAAAATGCTGTTTGACAATTAAGTTTGCAAAATTGCCACCATATACTTACTTTGGCATCACTGTACAAACAAACAGGCAAGGTTTCATAACCTTGGCATATCAGTGCCTCACAGCTGTGTTTGTGTTGGTGTGTGTGTCATATTGCTGAATGGCAGTCATAGTTCTGTGATTCTGTGTGCTGTCACAAGAATGTTAGAGTTTGAATTACAGCAATGAACAAGCATTAAATTTCTTGTTATACTTGCAAGAGTGGAAGTGAAATCAGGGACATGTTAGTCCAGGTGACAGTGATAGTGCCATGAAGAGAACATCAGTGTAAAAATGGATGAAACACCTTTCTGAGGGAAAATAAAGCACTACTGATGAACAGAGGTCAGGGTGGCCTATAATAAAGCAGAACTGATGAAAATAGTGCAAAAAGTCATCAAATTGTGCATCAAAATCATTGGCTGACTATGAGAAGCATAGCAGACCAAGTAAACATAGAGAAACAGGAAACTCTTGACTGAAGATCTTGGCATGAGAAAGGTGTGTGCAAAAATGGTCCCTAAGGAACTCACTGATAAATGCTGTCTGTGAAGGAGTTTTTAATCAATAAACAAACAATGGTATTGGAACACTCTCCATACTCACCTGATGTGGCTGATCTCCTCAAACTCCTGAGCTCAAATGATCCTCCTGACTCAGCCTCCCAGAGTGCTAGTACTACAGGCGTGAGCCACCGCACCTGGCCTTGTGTATTGCTTTTAATACAAGTTCTGGAACACTTCTATTTTATTAGATGTTTATCTGCATATTGTTACTTCTGTCCAGTTCTTAAAGAATAAAAGATATTTCTCTCACAGTACAAAAATACATATGCCCAGGTTATTCACTGTGGCATTATTTGTAGTTGCCAACTATTAGAAATGACTCAGTTCTAACATATCTTTACTGTTTCATTCCTGAGCTTTTTTAGTTAACTATTTTCACCTCTTTAGCTGGAAATATAATTTATCTATTTTTGTTATTTTGCTTTTACTGTTAAGAGTTTAAGGTTATAAAGAGTCTTATCATACTTTAAATGTATCCCACAGTTTCTGACTTGAAGTTTCTCATAATTAATTTTTAGAAATTGTGTAATTCTGTTTGTATTTCCCCTTTTACACAAAGTTGTCTAATGGAAGAATTTTAAATTTCCAGGTGAAAGGGCCATCTGTCTTTTTATTTTATTAATTATTTGTAATAGTTATTTTTCTGAAATTTATTAATGTTTTCTTTGTGCCCATATTAATACATGATCATTTTCTTCAAATATTTCATATGCACTTGAGAAAGAATGTATATTTCTCTGTTGTCAGGGCGTGAGGTTCTAAATGACCCATTTTATCAATTGTATATCTTGTATCTTCTGTATCCTTACCAATTCTTGTCCACTTGACCTGTCTTGTACCAAAGGTAACTTGTTAAAGTTTCCTATTGTCAGTGTGTTTCTGTGCCTCCTTGTGTCTTTATAAAAGTCATTATCATTTTTTTGTACATACATATTCATAACTATTTTATCTTCACTGTGAATTATGGTTTTTAATGGCTTTTTATTGCTTTTGATTTGAATTCTACGTTGTCTGATATCAGCATCCCAAACCTAGTTTTTTTTTGTTTTTGTTTTTTGGGGTTTTTTTGAGACATAGTCTCATTATGTCACCCTCAGTAGAGTGCTGTGCATCACAGCTCACAGCAACCTCAAACTCTTGGGCTCTTGTTTGGCAGGCCCTGGCCGCATTTGAACCCGCCAGCTCCAGTGTATGTGGCTGGCGCCCTAGCTGCTGAGCTACAGGCACTGAGCCCCAAACCCAGTTTTTTATTATTTCGATTTGGCTGTCCAGCCTTCATCCATCCCTTTGTTTTTAGCTTTTCTGAATCATTTTACTTTTAGTGTGTTTCTAATATACTGCATATAATTGGATTTTGTTTGAACCAAATTAAAGATTGTTTTCTTTTAATAGGTGAATTCAGCTTATTCAGATTTATGATATGTTTAGTCTAAAATTTGCCATTATTTTATGTTGTCATCATGTGCATTGTGTTATATTTGCTGTATTTCAGTATCTACATAATATATTTTCTTTTTAAAAATTTCTGTTATTATTGAGTGGTGCCTATGGTTCAAGGAGTGGGGCGCTGGCCCCATATACCAGGGGCGGTGGGTTCAAGCCCGGCCCCCACCAAAACTGCAAAAAAAAAAAAAAAATTCTATTATTATTTAGAAAAGTTTACTATTTTTATTCTAATGTTACTTTTGTGGTCTTTTTTTCTTATGCCTATAGACCTCTGCTTTTTTTTTTTTTTTTTTTTTTTGAGACAGAGTCTCAGTCACCCTGGGTGGAGTGCTGTGGCATCATAGCTCATAACAACCTCAAACTTATGGCCTTAAGCAATCCTCTTGCCTTAGTCTCCCAAGTAGTTGGAACGATAGGCACCTGCCACCACACTCGGCTATTTTTATGGAGACAGGGTCTCTTTCTTGCTCAGGCTGATCTCTAACTCCCGAGCTCAAGCAGTCCACCTGCCTTGGCCTCCCAGAGTGCTAAGAATACAGGTGTGAAAAATCTTTCTTTCTTTTTTTTTTTTAGAGACAGAGTCTCACTTTGTCACCCTGGGTAGAGTGCTGTGCCGTCACAGTTCACAGCAATCTCCAGCTTTTGGGCTTAGGCGATTCCCTTGCCTCAGCCTCCCGAGTAGCTGGGACTACAGGTGCCCACCACAACACCTGACTACTTTTTGTTACAGTCTGGCCAGGGCCAGGTTCGAGCACGCTACCCTTCGTATGTGGGGCCAGCGCCCTACTCACTGAGCACAGTCACCACCCTGAAAAATCTTTCTTAATGTAAATAAATTCTGGAGGTATTTACAGCTAATATAAAATAATTATAACAAAAAATTTCCCCCTTTTTTAGCTTCATTAATTAAATTATATTTTATGTGGTTGTAAGATGTTTTTCAGTGCTCTTTGGGGCCCCAGATAATTCTATAAAAATCTAAATTAAGGGCAGCACCTGTAATGGGCAGGGTGGGCGCCATATATCAAGGGTGGCGGGGTGGACCCTGGCCAGACTGCAACAAAAAATAGCCAAGCGTTATGGTGGATGCCTGTGGTCCCAGCTACTCAGGAGTCTGAGCCAAGACAATTGCCTACACCCAAGAGCTGGAGGTTGCTGTGAGCTGTGACACTACAGCACTCTATGGAGGATGATAAAGTGAAACTCTGTCTCAAAAAAAAAAAATCTAAATTACATAACCCATATATTAAATGCATAAGTTATGTTCATATTATGACTTTTCTAAGAAAATAATGGGAAACTTAAAAAAAATTACCATCTTCCTGGAGACTTTGATTTTATTTTTAATGCAAAGATATCCTGCTCACATTTTTATCTTCTTTGTTTTATTTTCTTTTATAGGCACCCACCACAATGCCCGGCTACTTTTTGTTGCAGTTTGGCCAGGGCTGGGTTCAAACCCGCCACCCTCAGTATATGGGGCCGGTGCCCTACCCACTGAGCCACAGGCGCTGCCCCCCCCCCACATCTTCTTGTTTTACACATAATTTTGGTATATGTATTCTGAGGTGGCATAGAAAATGTTTCCCTTGCATGTCAAATGGACTCTGGAAAATATTTTAAAATTTTAAGAAGCATTTATAAAATGTCGTTTCACCAAAAAAGGAAATAATACCAGCTTCTTCTTTGCCCCCTCAGGCTGCTTTGACTCTTCCACGAAGACCTTTCCTTCACTGTTCTACTGTGATACCCATTGTGGCTCTGAGCCTGAAATTCACTATGTATCTTTTCAAGCTCAAAGACTCATGGTGCTTTCTTCCCTGGATGGTGTTTATATCCTGGACCTCACACCATATCCGAGATGGGATTCGTCATGGCTTATGGATATGCCCATTTGGAAAAACTTCTCCTCTGCCTTTCTGGCTTTATGTAATAATCACATCATCTTTACCTCACATGTGTTCATTTGTTATGTATTTAACAGGGACCAGACAAATGATGTCTTCAAAACATGGAATTCGTATTGATGTCTGAGGTAACCATATAGCAGTCTTAGAGATGCAAATGGTTTAGATGATAATAATTTAGAATAGCCAACATTAAAACATAGGTAGGTATTTATATTTTTTAATTGTTATAATTCCTGAATCCTCTTCAGGAGGCATGTCCAAGTTTTTAAAAATTATATTTGTTTCTCTTCTATGACACTCTAGTGCAGTGATTTTTCATCAGTGTGCCGTGGCACACTGGTGTTCCGTGAGAGGATCTTAAGTGTACCATGAAAATTTTTAAAGCCAATTAATTAAATTGTTTTCAAAAGAAGTTCAAAGCCCAGTGAGTATATTCTTTTTTCACTTTTTTTTTAATCAACATAATTTAAGTGTGCCATGGAAGTTTTAACTGTAGGTTCGAGTGTCCCGTGACATTAAAAAGGTTGAAAAATACTGCTTGGAGTTTCATTTATTCCATGATATATTTTTATTACTTCTTCTGTTAATCTAGCTTTGCTAATAGTTCTTTTAGATTAATATCCAAAACATTTTCTGGAAATATACTTTTAATATATACCTGATGAAAAACAGCTCAAATTTTAGGGTGACTTATTTGTAGAAAGTTTGCATTACATTTGGATTCACATTTTCTTGAGATGGTGAAACAATGAGATAGCAAAAAATAATGTCCTTAGTAAGGTATATATGAGCACTAACATGTATTTATTTCATATATGTTGATCTTGGCTGAAATTTAATTTACAAAGTGTTTTATGAGTCATGATTACTGGCAAAATATTCTTCAAATATTATATTATCATTATAATATCCTTAAAAGACAGTAACTGACATTACATCTAGGTTATTTCAGAAATAAATTCAGGAAATAGTTTTTTAAGCTGCCTTCAAGAAAAGGAAGGAAATGATTATTGAACCATATTGGCTATGGTAACATTTTGCTGAAGTAGTATTTTTTAGTATCTTAACCAAGAATCTCATGTATTAATGTTTTAACTGTTTTGAAAAATTTAACTCAGGCCAGGTGCTGTGACTCATACCTGTAATCCTAGCACTCTGGGAGGCCAAGGCAGGTGGATAGCTTGAGCTCATGAGTTCAAGACTAGCCTGAGCAAAAAGTGAGACCTTGTCCCTAATAAAAATAGAAAAACTGAGGCAAGAAGATTGCTTGAGCTCAAGAGTTGGAGGTTGCTGTGAGCTATGATGCTACAGCACTCAACCCAGGGCAACAGCTTGAGACTGTCTCAAAAAAAAAAAAAAAAGATCAGCGCCTGTGGCTCAGTGGGTAGAGCACCAGCCCCATATACCAAGGGTGGCAGGTTCGAATCCAGCCTCGGCCAAACTGCAACAAAAAAATAGCCAGGCGTTGTGGTGGGCACTAGTAGTCCCAGCTACTTGGGAGGCTGAGGCAGGAGAATCCCCTAAGCCCAGGAGTTAGAGTTTACTGTGCTAAAAAAAAAAAAAAAAAAAAAAAAAAATAGACCTGCCATTCAATCCTATAATCACTTTACTAGGTTTATACCCAGAAGACCAAAGTCACAATATAACAAAGACATCTGTACCAGAATGTTTATTGCAGCCCAATTCATAATTGCTGAATAATGGAAGAAGCCCAGGTACCCATCAACCCACGAATGGACTAGCAAATTGTGGTACATGTACACCATGGAATACTATGCAGCCTTAAAGAAAGATGGAGACTTTACCTCTTTCATGTTTACATGGATGGAGCTGGAACATATTCTTAGTAAAGTATCTCAGGAATGGAAGAAAAAGTATCCAGTGTACTCAGCCCTACTATGAAGCTAAATTATAGCTTTCACATGAAGGCTATAACCCAACTATAGCACAAGACTATGGGGAAAGGACCAAGGAAGGGGAAGGGAGGGGGGAGGTTTTGGTGGAAGGAGGGTAATGGGTGGGGCCACATCTATGGTGCATCTCAGAATGGGTACAGGCGATTGCACTAATGTACACAGCTATGATTTAACAATAAAAGAAAAAAAAAAAAAAAAAAAAGGAAAAACTTAATTCCATTTAACAAAAAAAAATTTTTTTTGAGACAAAATCTCACTATGTCACCCTTGGTGGAGTGCTGTGGCGTCACAGCTCACAGCAACCTCAAACTCTTGGGCTCAAGCGATTCTCTTACCTCAGTCTCCCAAGTAGCTGGGAGTGCAGGCGCCTGCCACAACACCTGGCTATTTTTTGGTTGCAGTTGTCATTGTAGCTTAGCAGGCCCAGGCCAGGCTCGAACCCACCAGCCTTGGTGTATGTGGCCAGCGCTCTACTCACTGAGCTACAGGCACTGAGCCTAACAAAATGTTTTTGTTTTTGTTTTGTTTTGGTTTGTTTTGTTTTTGTTGCAGTTTGGCTAGGGCAGATTGGAACCCGCCACCCTCAGTATACAGGCACTCTACTCAGTGAGCCACAGGCATTACCCTAACAAAATGTTTTTTAACAAATAACATTAAGAAAATATTAATATTGGATCATAAACATGACATTTGAATTCACACAAAAAAGTACTGGCCAAATGGTGTCATTTCAAAAGTAAGTTCCTGAATGTGCCATTAAAATTGTTTTCCTTGCTATTAGTTTGTTTACATACCATTCGAAAATACTGTACTAGTTAAATAATTTTTTAAAAATCTGCCTGATACTGGACAGTACCTGTGGCTCAGTGGGTAGGATGCCAGCCCCATACACCGAGGGTGGCGGGTTCAAACCCAGCCCCGGCCAAACTGCAATAACAACAACAAAAAATCTGCCTGAAACTGAGAAACAAAACGTGCTTTTCAAAATGAAGTAATTTGGGCGTCATCCTTAGCTCAGTGGGTAGGGTGCTGGCCACATACACCAAGGCTGGTGGGTTTGAACCCAACCTGGGCCTGCTAAACAACAATGACAACTGCAACAAAAAAATAGTCTGGCATTGTAGCAAGTGCCTGTTGTCCCAGCTATTTGGGAGGCTGAGGCAAGAGAATTGCTTAAGCCTAAGAGTTTGAGGTTGCTGTGAGTTTGATACCATAACACACTATGTGCTCTATGTGACGGGGTGACATAGTGAGACTCTGTCTCAAAAAATAAATAAATAAATAAATAAATAAAAGTTTTAGGAACTTAAAAGCTTTTCCCTTTGTTCTTTCAGATTGATCTTCTATTAAAATGATTAATCTTTATTAGAGAAAAATGATTTACTTGCTATAAATTTTACACTTGCATAGTTTCATGTTACTTTGATATTAAAGTCAGTACCCCAAGGGTACCTGCTTTGCTTTGTGGCATGTGTACCATTCGCTGTCTTCAGATTTGCTTATGGATTTGTGATTTATAATGCAAGTGACCATGTGCCTTATTCTCTGAGAAACCATGGATGATTCATAAAGCAATACCTTATCTACAGCAGATTTTCTTACATATTAAGTTAAATAGTTATGTAAATTATTATGAAAGTTCAAGCTCTTTAGAGAAGTAACTTAAACCTTATCTATTATTTATTATCTTTTAAGAGTAATTATTATATAAATTTGGTTGGTATAATGGTAAATGTTACATGGGGTAAATTTGATTACACATTTTAAAAAAATTTATATTTAAACTCATTGGGGCTTTATAAAGTAGATATTTTTTAAAGCATTTGATTTTAGAAAACCATGGAAGAAAAGTCTATTCTTATGTAACACTTTCTACCTAAATTACTAATTTCTATTTTTTTCTTTCTCCATATTAAACAAAGGAATATCATTAAAAATAGGGCCTTATTTGAAAATGTAACATAGGCATTTGGGGGGTTGTCTCAATGCTCCTTTACAGAATGAGAATTCACTTTGACCATGACTCCTTGCTTAAACAATAACTGCACGTTTTATGTGTGTTCATTTTAGTTCCTACCTTTACCATCAGAAATGTTCCTTGTCCTCTAAATGGACCCTAGTAGCTGTGATTATAGTCTCTGGAAAAACAGCAACCAACTCCCCGTGCCACCACTTTGTTCTTGCTCCAAGTGAAAGAATTTATATTAATACATCATATTTTAAAGTTGGATTGTATCTTATTTGTATGTGTTTTCTCCATCCTCTAGATGTCTTTTATTCAGTTAGTGTTTCTCTCTGATCTGACCTCCTACTCTACTGTTTCTTTGAGCTGTGTTATTCATGCTGGATTTGGGAATGCTTCTACTGCTGAACAATTTTCTACTCCTCCCAAGCCTAGCTTTCATTAGTGGTGGGTTAAGATCCCCTGCTGTGAATGGGTTTAAAACTCACATGCATCCTTACCTCTTTAACTTGCCCTTTCTCCTCCTAGGCAGCGAACCGCCCATGCCCACCCTCAGTCAAATACCCCTAGTTCTCTTTTCCTTTGGCTGGTGGAACAATTACCTAGTTTGTCCAAATTTCCCAACTGAAGAGGAGCAGAAGGGCTGTTCTGGTCCTTGCTCACCACTGTCACCACTAAACCACATCATAATTCTCAATTTTCTTCATTTGATATTTCATCATGTTACTCACTCCAAATCTTTTTTTTTTTTTTTATTATAGATAAAAATATGCACCATAGATGTGGCCCAACCCATCACCCTCCCTCCTCCCAAACCTCCCCCCTCCCTTCACTCCAAATCTTCTTCACCCTCACCCTCTAAGACTCACACCTTCTTGGATATCACCTCCTGGATCCCCCTTTTCTTTTCATTCCAACCCTGGCTTTTGTCTTTCTCAGCCGTAGATGACCTGCCTGAAACCTGGATGTATTCTTCTGTTCTTCTATGCCACTGACTTTTGTGCCACTTCACATCTGTTACCATTAGGACAAGGGGCCTCTGTACCTCCTTCCTAGATGACATTCCATAACTCTGAGATCTTAAACTTTGCTTCCTTTCTCTAGATCAGTGGTTCTCAAGCTCTGCCATGCATCAGAATAACCTGCAGGGCTTATTAAAAGATGGATCACTTGGGCTCGGCACCTGTAGCTCAGAGGCTAGGGCACCAGCTGCATACCCCAGGGCTGGCCGGTTCAAATTCAGCCCGGGCCTGCCAAACAACAATGACAACTACAACCAAAAAATAGCCAGGCATTGTGGCAGATGCCTGTAGTCCCAGCTACTTCAGAGGCTGAGGCAAGAGAATCACTTAAGCCCAAGAGTTGGAGGTTGCTGTGAGCTGTGACACCATGGCACTCTACCGAGGGTGGCATAGACTGTGTCAAAAAAAAAAAAAGAAAGAAAAGAAAAGAAAAAAGATGCATTGCTTGGGACCTGTCCCAGAGTTCTGATTTGGTAGGTCTTGAAAATTTACATTTCCAACAAATTCCCAGTTGACTTGGATGCTGCTCTTCAGGGCCATACTTTGAGAACCATTGCTGTAGACCCCTCTTAGTTCTTTAACTTCAGTTTCCTCTTCTCCCTTCTTTTTATTAAGCCTAGCGCATTGCCTTGCCAATATCTTACTCTTTGTTAACTTTCCCTTGTCACCAGCTCTGTCAGCTCTCTGCTGGGTACATTTCATTTTGTTCTTGCCCTACCTGTGCAGGGCTATAAGTTACTGTACACTTCCTCGTGTACCATGCAATTAGCCAATCCAGAAAATCTATGTATTCTGCTTTTCCCAGTTCTACTTTAGACCACATGTCTTGGAAGTAGTTATAGCAGCATGCTGACTTGGCTTACTACAGTTCATACTATCTAACTTCATCTGGGTACTTGATAATAAGTTGCCCACTACTGAACAATTTTTTCCCCAAATATAGTAGAACCTTCATAGTTGACCATCTCCCTACATTGATCGCCTCCTTAAGTTGACCTAATTTTCATAGACTGGTCATGCAACACATGTATATATCAGTACAATAAGCTTACTTCCAGGTGGCACATGTGGCTCAAGGAGTAGGGTGCCAGCCCCATATAACAGAGGTGGCGGATTCAAACCTGGTCCCTGCCAAAAACTGCAACAACAACAAGAACAAAAATAAATAAGCTTACTTCTGTCTGTTAACCATGTTACAGTCCCTTGGGTGCTGAACTTACAGAGGTTCTACTGTGTTGTACCAGAAAAGCCAAGACACAGAATGTCTGCTGTGTTACAGCTGATCATACTGACCTCATGATCCCACTTTGTTGCCTGCCACTGACATACCACACGAGTGTACCTTTGACCTAAGTGTTGCCAGTTGGTAGCGGGTTAGAGTCTCCTGAGATGGCCTAGAAAAGGAGCCACAGAATGAATAAGGTGAACCTTAGAGAAGAGAAAGCAGATAGCACAGGCCATGAAGTTGCACATTGTTAGATTTATATTATATTTTCATCTTATAGGAAAACCCAGGGTATTTTCAGTCTGTGCTGTGGACTTTTATGGAAGGATATGAGGTGCAGTTATTGGACTTTGTGTTTCCCAGAGCTACAGAAGGAGAGTGAGGTTATTCATTCCTGTGCTCTGCCTTCAAATTGGACAAGCCCAATGATTGTCAACCTTATGTTTACAACCTGCAAGAGAATTTCAAATTCTTTGTGCTTCCTGTATCCTGTTCCAAAGAAAACACATTTTTTTCTTTCATGTTATCTATATGAGTAAAGCCTGCATATACAAAATCTGATTTATGATAGATCTTAAGGCTCATTGGCACCTTGCACAATTTTATGACAACAATGCAAAATATCAAGATGATAGAGTAGGTAACATACCAAACCTCTGGGTGTGGAATATCATTATGATAGCCTTTCAGATACAACTATGTCATATTTTAAATGCCATGGCCTCCTCAGCATGAGAAATTATATATATTGTGTTATATTTTAAATCTTCCCTGAAAGACAAACTTGGCCACCTAACAATCTCTTTCATATAATTATACCAGACTATGAAGCAGTAAAATGTAAATATTATAATGACTCTAAATCTCTACCCCACAAATTCGAAATCAGGAAAGTCTTCTGATTTATGGGACATAGAAGCAACTCTCACTCTTTGATGGCTGGTTTAGGTGACGTGCTGAGGAGTCACAAAAAGCAGACAGTTTTGAGAATCATGATGGTTTCTTCCCCACTGAATGTGGCTGGATCTCACTGGAAATGTACAGGACTGAAAGCAATTGCACTTGTGCATATTTTGCAGGCAGTGTTCTTTGCTTTGTATATTTTTATAGCCTCTCCTAAATGTCATTACACATTCATGTAGGTGAAAAAAAGAGGAATTTAATTGGAATTTACCAATGTGCTGGGATATCCTGCCAAACATGTCAGTCATGTTAGCTGATGCCTGATGTAGTGATAAATATAGTAATATAAATATGGTTGGTCAAACAATAACATATTCATCAAATGTGCAGGTAGGTGGGCCAGGCACTGTAGCTCATGCCTGTAATCCCAGCATTCTGGAGGCCGAGGCAGGTGAATTGCCTGAGCTCGCTGATTTGAGACCAGCCTGAGCAAGAGTGAGACCCCCATCTCTAAAAGTAGCCAGGCTTTGTGGCGGGCGCCTGTAGTCCCAGCTACTCAGCAGGCTGAGGCAAGAGAATCGCTTGAGCCCAAGAGTTTGAGGTTGCTGTGAGCTATGATGCCAAAGCATTCTACTAAAGGCAACTCTGTCTGAAAAAAAAAAAAAAAGTACAGATAGGTTTCCATTTGCTTTCCTATGGCTTTTCCTCTGGGCAAAAATCATGACCTTAAAAAAAGAAAATAATGATCTGCTTACATTGATGAAGTTCTAAAGTTAGAGCTCTTAAAGAATTGCTTAATTATGTATTTCTTCTGGGTTACTCATTATTTCTGTTTCATGTGATGAAAGAAACTTAATACTGAACTTAATTCTGATGGAATCTGCAGATGTACTAAGAGACTAATTTTGATGTAGTTTGGTTTTTTTACAGTTTTTGGCTGGGGCTGGGTTTGAACCCGCCACCTCCGGCATATGGGACCAGCACCTTACTCCTTTGAGCCACAGGCACTGCCCTTTTTTTTTTCTTTTTTAATTAAGTTTGTTATTTTTTTTTATTTTTTATTTTTTTTGTTGTTGCACTTTGGCCAAGGCCAAGTTTGAACTCGCCACTCTCAATATATGGCGCCAGCACCTCACCCACTGAGCCACAGGCTACACCCTTGATGTAGTTTTGTTATGTATTTATAGATACTTTGTGATTAGGGTACTTCCCAGTTAAATTAAAAAGTGCTTATTTCTGTTTATTGAAAGTTATTAGAAGTATCATAAATGTTATAAATTATGGAAAAATCTATTTAATTGTTAATTCCAAAAGAATCAATATAACTAAAATGCAAAATAAAAAAATCAATGAGATTTTTTGATTCTCAGTTTGGTAAATTTTTTTCTCTTTTTAAAATTTAAAAAAAAAAAAAAAATGTGACTCTGCGCCTATGGCTAAAGCGGCTAAGGCGCCAGCCACATACACCTGAGCTAGAGGGTTCAAATCCAGCTCCAGCCCACCAAACAACAATGACGGCTGGAACTAAAAAATAGCCGGGAGTTGTGGCGGGCGCCTGTAGTCTCAGCTACTTGGGAGGCAGAGGCAGGAGAATCACTTAAGCCCAGGAGTTGGAGGTTGCTGTGAGCCGTGATGCCATAGCACTCTACCCAGGGTGACAACTTGAGGCTCTGTCTCAAAAATAAAATAAAATAAAATAAAATAAAAATAAATGTATTTTTATTTTTTATTTTTATTTTATTTTATTTTATTTTTTTATTTTTATTTTTTTTAATTTTATTTTGTTTTATTATAGATAAAAATATGCACCATAGATGTGGCCCAACCCATTACCCTCCCTCCACCCAAACCACCCCCCTCCCTTCCCTTTCCTTGGTCCTTTCCCCATAGTCTTGTGGTATAGTTGGGTTATAGCCTTCATGTGAAAGCTATAGTTTAGCTTCATAGTAGGGCTGAGTACATTGGATACTTTTTCTTCCATTCCTGGGATA
>CAUYPK010118830.1:0-10162 GCA_963574355.1 Loris lydekkerianus
ACTCCAGTGAAGTGTCAAAGCAAAGGCCACAGCCTCTCCTTAGCATCTAACACAGTCAGGGGTGAATTCACCATTGGTTTCTGCAGGATGGAGTGTTGAGGATTACTTGGCAGACAAAAAATTAGTGTGTTAAAGAGAAGAGCATAATTTCTGGAGTGGAATACCTGCATGGTCTGGAGTTTAGTAAGTAGACTGAAAAGTTTTACCCACAAGACTCAGTTTCATAAAAGTTGCCCAGTTCTGTCTACTATTCATTTTTTTTTTATGTCTACTATCCAATGTTAAAAGCAGCTTTAAAACTGGGTGATTTCTTTCTTTCTTTCTTTCTCTTCTTTTTTTTTTTTTTTTTAGACAGAGGCTCAAGCTGTCACCCCGGGTAGAGTGCTGTGGCATCCTACCTCAAAGCAACCTCCAACTCTTGGGCTCAAGTGATCCTCTTACCTCAATTTTTCTATTTTTAGTAGAGTTGGGGTCTTGCTCTTGCTCAGGCTGGTCTCGAACTTGTGAGCTCAATCCACCCACCTTGGCCTCCCAGGTGGGTGGATAGGATTACAGGTGTGAGCCACCTCACCAGGCCTGTAGAGTAGGTTTTAAGAGCACATTTGGAACCCTAGGATGTTTTCAAATGAATAGTCAGTCCTCTGTGGATCAGAATAGGCTGGCCAGTGGACTTCCAGCCACAGGCTCTACTCCTTGAGGTTGCCTTGTGAGAAAGACTCATAGCTGGGCTTCTCTATCTGACCATAAAATGTTAGCCAACACCCAATGGCTCCAGTGTTTTGTCCACAAGAGACAGAAGTGATGAAATTCACAGGAAGAAATAGTATTGAGAACATACATAGGGCTTATAGATACCAGGCCCAGTAATTACCATTGGACAGAAGTCTACCTATAGTGGTGCTTGCATTGGGCTGGGATTATTGATACATTATGTGTCTTTATATGCATATATAAAATGATCATTATTACTGAAAGTCGAAGAACAGCTTCCGGGGAGTCATAAACTCTTTCACTATTTCGTCTGTGACCTCCTTGCGCTGGGCCTGGTGCTCAGCTATCAAGGGCTGCAGAACCTCTATGAGTGTCTTCTTGAGCTCCCCAGTGAGCATGGCTCCACTGGTATAATCCTTCCTGATCTGCTCTAGCTTGTCGTCATCCTCAAGGAAGAAGGTCAGGTACATAAAAGACACATCCATGTCACAGTTGCCCCCAAACTTCCTGTGTTCCTCAACAGTGTCTCTCCCTCCAGAAAATGCATGTTTATTGACCTACGTCTTGATTTGCTTGGCGGTATCAATGAGGAAGATGGAGGAGTTGGGGTCGCTGGCGCTCATTTTCCTCTGGGCACCCTGTAGGGCGGGGAAGAAGGTCGAGTGCAGCAGGGCTGGTTTAGGATAGCTGATCCTAGGCGCAACGTCCCTTGTCATTCTAAAGTAAGGATCCTGGTCAATGGCACATGGGTAAGGGACTGCATGTCCGTCCTGTCTTGGAAGATCTGTGGGAACAAGTTGCTGAAGGAGGGAGAAGCCTGGATGGCAGGAAAACTGATCTTCCCAGTGCTGTCACTGTCAGTGAAACCGAAAATCCCTTTCACTTGGTTGAAGGTAACAGGCTTCTGAATCTTCACCACATTCCTGTAGAAGCCTGGGCTCATCACCATGTAGTCGAGATCAGAAAATATGAACGTCTTGTTGATATCAAAGCCATTGGCAATGATGTCCTTGGCATTCTCCACGGCATAGCCATAGGCCTGGTCCAGGGTCAGATCCTTCCAGAGATACTTCTCATCATCCGTCATCTGGATGACCAAGGGCACATTAAATACATCTTGCAGCCACTTTGTGAAAATAAATGGGATGAGGTGACTTACGTGCATTGCTTCTGAAGAGGGGCCTCTGCCCGTGTAGAGATACAATAGCTTCTTAGTTTCATAGGCATCAAGAACCTGATTCATATCTCTGTGTGAGAAGAAGATGCCTCTGCTCAGGAAGCGGTGTGGTCTCTGGCCAGTGGCTCTCTCTATTTGGTTTATCAGCTCTTTGTCAATTTTTCTGCTTCCACATCGAACAATGAGCTTGTCATAGTCGATGCCTTTTGCACCGTTTGTCTGTACTGTCCATGGGTCCACAAAATCCTCTTCTACTTCTGTGGCATTTGATCCATGATCCATGATTATTCTGAGGTGCTGTGTTCTTTGGAGGGTAGTCAGCTTTGTAATCCTGCCCTGTGGTAACTTTGTAGCTCATTTTTAAAGATAGCAACATCTTCACTGCAGAATCAATTTTATCCTTTGGTGCCTTTCCAGCTTTGAGGGACCGCACGAGCTCCCCTTGTGTAGCGATGCTGTTAAACAGATCCATCCGAGAGGAGCAAGGCTCGCCCTTGGGCATGTCCGCCATCTTTTAGGACCTACGTTCACAACTGGCTAGGGGGTCAGGGGATTTGTCCAGCAGTTGAGACAAGACTGAAGACTCAATCCTGGACAAGCCCCTCACACATATACATGTTGGACAAGCCCTTTTGCTCCACCTTACACTAGACTCATCTGGTCCGGCCCTCCAGGGCCAGTCAGCGATGCCGGCTCAGCCATGGGTTACCTTCCGGTTGTCTGTGGAAACGCCATCCGGCCCAATCCTTGCATTTATAATCAGTTAATTTTTGACAAATGTACCAAGACAATTTATTGGGGGAAAATATATCTTGTTCAACAAATGGTGCTGGGAAAATCAGATATCTACATATCAAAAAGATGAACTCAGACACTGACAATATATCATACCCAAGAAATTAACTATAAGTGGACTATAGGCTTAAATGTAGGCACAAGTTCAATAAAACTTTTAGAAGAAAACAAAATCTTTAAGACATTGGACTGTGCAAAGATTTCTGTAGATATGGCACCAAATGCACAGTCCAAAAACTAAATGAACTGTTTTGGGGAAAAAAACTGAACTGTGGTGTTTCAAAGTAAAACTTAAAAAAAAAATAAAATAAATACAGCAGACTAGAAGAAAATATTTGGAAAACACATATCTGATAAAGAACTTGTATTCAGAATTTACAAAGGACTTTTGGAATGTGATAATAAGAAGACAAAACAAAAAATGGGCAAAAGATATGAACAAATGTTTCGCCACTGAAGATATACAAAGTATTAAATAAATACATGAAAAGATGTTCAACATAATTATCCATCATGGAAATGCAAATTTAAACCGTAATGAGATATCATTTCATCCCACTAAAATGACTATAATGAAAAAGATAATAAGAAGTGGATATGGAGAGAAATGGGAATCCTCATAAATTGCTTGTAGAAATGTAAAATGATGCAGCTGTTTTAGAAAATAACTTGTCAGTTCCTCAGTAAGTTAACATAGAGTTATGATATGACCCAGAAATTCTACTCTTAGGCATATACTCAAAATAATTAAAAACATATGATCACATGAAACCCTCTAAATGAATGTCATACCAGCATTATTCATAATAGCCAAAAATGTCTGATAAATAAACAAAATGTGGTATAATATTCTATGCAATGTGATATTTTTCAACCATTAAAAGGAATGAAGCATGAATACATGCTATAATATGGCTGAATCTCAAAAATAGTATGCTAAGTAAAAGAAATGAGTCATTAAAAAAATCACATTTATGATTCTATTTATATGAGATGTCCAGAATAGGCAAATATCTAGAGACAGAAATTAGATTAGTGGATGCCTGAGGTGGGTGGTAGGAATGGGGATTGACTGAATATGGGCATGAGGGCACTGATTGGGGGATGTTCTAAAACAGATTTACCACAGACAGGATGATAGCAATGGAACCAGAAAGAGAGGCAAATATGAAAGAGATATCATGAAGTTACATAATTCAGTAAAGTCACTAGAAATCGTTTTTTTTTTTTTTGTAGTTTTTGGCCGGTGCTGGGTTTGAACCTCACCTCCAGTATATGGGGCCAGCGCCCTATTCCTTTGAGCCACAGGTGCCACCCAGAAATTATTGTTTTGTACATCTAAAATGGGTGAATTCTATGACATGTGAATTACATATAAATAAAGTTATTATTTTTTAAAAGCATCTGGCACACAGAAGATAGTGAATAAATGTGTAAGGAGTGTTATTTCTGAGAGGAAGAGAATCCTCAGGACTATTTATTCTAATTAATCCAGAGGTTAATCCCTCGAATAAATGGGCCCAGAGCCCCAACACAGAACCAGTTCAATCAGAAGCTCAGGGGTTGGAAGTCTAGTTATGCATAATTTGAAAAGGCTGTATGAGTGAGAATCTGTGATTTATAGCACTGTGAATGGCTTAGTATGATTAGTACCTAGAGTGCATATGGGGCCCAATGGCTACTTGTGCTAGAGTGGGCAATAATCAAGAATATTGGCCCAGAATCATCTCTCCCTCTTCTTTTATGTCTCTCTTTCTTTTTCTCTTATTCTGTCTGGTAGAAATACCTATTCCTAATTCAACTTAGAAATTTTTTTCAGAATTATAGGTTAAAATATATATCATACAGATCATCTGTGGTAATGGTTCTTAACTAGTGGTGCCTGGAGAACTTTTTCAAAATACCCTGGTCCCTGGCCATGCCCAGAGGTATATCATTAGACTCTTTGGAGTGGCACTTGGGGCATAAATGGTTTGGGAATAAAAGACTTCTCAGTTGATGCTAATGTTTATCTTCATTTGAAAACTCCTGCTCTAAAGGAAGAAGTAAAAGATATAAAGAGATAAGATTCATTTCCCAGTACTTAACTTCAGTTCCCTTGTTACAGATTATTAGGTCTTTATCACCTGTGTTACTAGGACTACCTTTAAAGACCACAGACCATGAGCTTGGGTGTTAGTGAATGCTTAATGATTATCTCTGTGGAATACTGTTTGGAAAATAAATTCATAAATTCTGTGCCTTGGGTGGCGCCTGTGGCTCAAGGAGTAGGGTGCCAGCCCCATATACTGGGGGTGGTGGGTTCAAGCCTGGCCTAGGCCAAAACTGCAAAAATAAATAAATAAATAAAATTCTGTGCCTTTTGGAGAGAGATTAGATTTCAGTTGCTAGTTCCTCAGCCAGATGATAGCACAGTGTGCTTGGAATAGCCAAGGAAGGAGGGTAGTTTCCCATCTCTTGTCTCTAACTGGGGACTTCCCTGCTGCTAGCTGCTGAAACCACTTTAAAATAATAGGCTACTGAGTTATTTTCTCCATGTACATCTACCTGTTAATGGGCCTGCACTTCATAGATGAAGAATAGTTTTTATTAGAGTGATGGCATATAGCAGGGATTGAAACCAAACAGCCAAAATGAAATTGATTTTCAAAAAGAGATTACTTCTGAATTTTATTTTGCTGTTTGTGGATCATTATTCTTATTTCATACTGCTACACCAATGGCCTACAAGGGCAATGAAAACTTGAACATTAGTAAAGCTTGAATGTTAGTTTTAGATCATTCACCATGTTCCATACCTAGAAATATTGCATGCTTCTAAAGCATTTTTGCTATGTAGTCTAAATGTTTAAATTGTGGAAACTCTGAGGATTTCTTATGTAAGGAAGGACTGTAACACCTGTCACAACTGAGGGACAGAAGAGAGAGGGGTAGATTTCAGGAGTTTCTCAACTGAACCACCAATTCATTGACTCCTTGGTACATAAAAGACAATGCTAATGGGGATTCTATTTATCAAGACTGTTTAGCTGACAGAACCAACCCAAAGAGTACAAACCTACTTTGTTCTTAATGACCTTAGACAAATTCTCTTGGTATAATTTGTTTCTACTTGAATTTCCAACTGACATCTTAAATTTAGTAAAACTGAACTTACTGTCATTCTTCCACTGCCTCACCACACACACCATATTTTATAAAATTAAACCTTGGTGGCTTGGCATCCGTAGCTCAGTGGTTAGGGCTCTGGCCACGTACACCAAGGCTAGTGGGTTTGAACCTGGCCTGGGCCTGCTAAACAAACAAACAACAACAACAACAACAACAACAACAACAAAATAGCCAGGCATTGTGGCAGGTACTTGTAGTCCCAGCTACTTAGGAGGCTGAGGCAAGAGAATCACTTGAGTCCAAGAGTTGGAGGTTGCTCTGAGCTAGGACACCATGGCACTCTACAGAGGGTGACAAAGTGAGACTGTCTCAAAACAAAAAAAAAATAAAAAAATAAACCTTGGTTTATTCTATCACTCAGGCATAAAACTTTAGAGGCATTAGTTTTTTGCTTTTCCCTTTCCTTGCTACTTATACTTAGCAATTAATTGCTAAGTTGATACATATGTTTTTCTTTTTATAATTTTTTTTGAGACAAAGTCACCCTCAGTAGAATGCTGTGACATCATAGTTCACAGCAACCTCAAACTCTTAGGCTTAAGCGATTCTCTTGCCTCAGCCTCCCAAGTAGCTGTTACTACAGGTGCCTGCCACAATACCAGCTATTTTTGTTGTTGTTCTTGTTTAGCAGACCCGGGCCAGGTTCAAATCTGCCAGCCCCCGTGTATGTGGCTGGCACCCTAACCATTGAGCTACAAGCGCCAAGCCTCTTTTTATAATTTTTTAACCTGATGTTATGAACATAGAGATTCATACTTCCTCATGTTGATTTATACTGTTCATAATGTCTCTTGCATCACTCTCTATTTCCACTGCTACCACCCTGGCTGTGTTTCTTAGGTGATCTTCAAGATCCCTCTCAACCAAAATAATCTGTGATTCTTCCTCAGGTCCTTATTACCTCATTCCTGCAATGGTTATGCAGCTGAGAGTTGCTTTGTTCTCTATTTCATATTACGCCTTGGCTAGATTATTTTTATTTAAGTGACATTTTTTGCATGTCACTCCCTCTTCAGAAATCTCTGGTACCTCCCCACTACCTGTGGAATAAAGTTACAACTTCTTAAACTGGCATTCCAAGTCTCTCTGAAGTTGTGCTTGAACTACTCTACCACTCTAATTGTAATTCATTGTCTGAATCCCATTTTATCTAGACTGGTCCAATGACAGGCCTCTTGCATCCTGGTCTTTGTTCACCTGTTCTCCAGAGTACAATGTTTTCCCCTCCAACAGGCCTCTTGGAGATCCTTTACTTCTCAACTTAAACCTTAACTCTTGGGTGAATTCTTCCTTGCTTATCCATCTCAACACTTCTGTAAACCCTTTAATCAGCATTGTGTTGTGTTGTAGGTTAATTTGTTTCCTTAACCAAGTTGGGAAAGTTTGTAAAGGCAGAGACTGTGTCTTACAGTCCTTTCTAGCTGCTGTACCTACAACACTAATCTGTATTCTTTAAGTTTAATAACAAAGTGCATCTTGAAATATTGAAACATTCCCCCAGTATTGGACTCTAAAACACAATTGTATATATTGATTGTGGAGAATACCATGCTACTTTAAGGATGTGTTGATTATTACTGGGGTCTGTTACTAGGCCTTATTTCTTTTTATTGGCCTGCTTAAGGTCAAGCATCCTCACAGAAAGGATATCGTACTCTAGAGCCTCCGCCTTCAGTTCCATTCTCTCCTTCAGATCTTTAAAAGCCTTCTGCGTAACAAGTATTCATATTCTGATCTGACTTGCTATATACTTCTTGATTTCCTCAACAGAGCAAATCTTGGCTTTTACAATGCCTTTGGAATTCATTTCTCCCTGCACACTGAAACTACCTTAAATTTTTTGGCCTTCAGATTCTGACTGATTTGCCAGGCCTTCAGAGGCATCATACTCAACTTTCTTTTCAAGCTGAAAGCTTCTCCACTCCCCCAACTATATATCAGAGTTTCCAAAACTTGTTTGTATATTTAGCAATCTTATTTAAATGTATGAATACAGGTAAGCCCTCATTAAAGTAGGGATTCTTTATGTCTCATACAAAATAAAATATGCCAATGTTCCGAATAATATAGGCCTATAGTTGCATTTATGTTTGTTTGTGTATACACAAATGTGTGTGTGTGTGAGAGAGAGAGTAAGGGAATGGAAGGGGAAAGAACTGAGGACTGATTTGTGTTTGTATGTATTTGTATTTAAGTATTAAACACTAGAATTCCTTCCACTGGGAGATGTAGTGTTATATATCACAGCTGTACAGGTAATATAATTTTGTCTTTTTATTTTTTTCTGAGACAGAGTCTCACTTTGTCACCCTTGGTAGAGTGCTGTAATGTCATAGCTCACAACAACCTCAAACTCTTGAGCTCAAGCAATTCTCTTGCTTCAGCATCCCTAGTAACTTGGACTACAGCACCTGCCACAATGCCTAGATACTTTTTCTTTTTTGAGAGAAAGTCTTACTATGTCGTCCTCAGTACAGTGCCCTCATGTCACAGTTCACAGCAACCTCAAACTTTTGGGCTTAAGCAATTCACTTGCCTCAGCCTCCCAAGTATCTGGGAATACAGGTGCCTGCCACAATGCCCGACTATTTTTAGGGATAGGGTCTTGCTCTAGCTCAGGCTGGTCTTCTGAGCTCAGGTGATCTGCCTCCCGGAGTGCTAAGATTACAGGTGTGAGCTGCTGCGCCCAGCCAGTTTAATTTTGTCTCATAACATCATCTCAGTTAGAGCAATTTTAGTATTTTCTCATCTTTAGAAGGATTCATGAAGTACCTAGTTTGTGACCTCAGGCTGATGACTTTTTAAAGGTAAGTTTACCAACCATGGGCAATGTATATGTACATTGAAATTTCTGCCACCAAATTATTAAATTCAATAAATAATTTTGTCCTATTGTGAGCCAAGCATTTTTAGGAGAAATGTGATTCATAGTTAAAAACATGAGACCAGGTATCACTACTGTTCATAAACTACCTTCTCACATTTCCATTTAACCCATTTTTTTTCTCACCCACTGCCATTACCTACTTGTATACAAAGTTTGCCTTCCACTTGCTAAGCTGGAGTACCTCATGCTGGTTTTGGTCTATTGGAGATTTACATTGTCCTAGAGGTTGTGGAAATGTTACCAGAATAAGTTCTGGCTTATCACTTAACAAATTTGCACATTTTGCTATCCTTATTTGTAAAATGGGAAAGATAATACCTTTCCTTACTCCTTCATAGTGTTTTTTTGGGGGGTATCAAATGCAAATATAAGTGAAAAATGTAAAGCTGTATGATTATTTCTTAGAGGAATTTGTCTCCTTAATTATGTAAAATTTTGATTCTAATTGTTACCTTATATTTTGCATATAGTTGCCTTATCAGTGGACATAAATTCACAATTCACAGGGATTGATGATAGTATTGCGGTTCTTCAAATTACATGTCTTTTTTTTTTTTTTTTGAGACATAGTCTCATTATGTTGCCCTCAGTAGAATCACAGTTCACAGCAACCTCAAACTCTTGGGCTTAAGTGATTCTCTTGCCTCAGCCTCCCAAGTAGCTGGGACCACAGGCACCAGCCAGAATGTCTGGATATTTTGTTATTGTTGTTGCAGTTGTCATTGTTGTTTAGCTGGCCGGTTTCGAACCCGTTAACTGATCAGCCTCGGTGTATGTGGCTGGCACCGTAACCACTGTCCTACGGGAGCCAAACCCAAATTATATGTCTTTATGTTATACTTCTTTCTTTTATTATTACTTTTTTATTGTTAGATCATAGCTGTGTACATTAGTGCATCAAGGGGTACAATGTGCTGGTTTCATGTACAATCTGAAATATTCTCATCAAACCATTCAATGTAGCCTTCATGGCATTTTCATAGTTATTGTATGTAGACATTTGTATTCTTCATTTAGTAAGGTTCACCTGTACCCTTTCTAAGATGCACCATAGGTGTGGCCCCACCAATTACCCTCCCTCCACCTTAAATCCCTGCTTCCTTCCCCTTCCTTGGCCCTTTCCCCATATTCTTGTGCTATAGTTGGGTTATAGCTTTCATGTGAAAGCTATAAATTAGCTTCATAGTAGGGCTGAGTACATTGGATACTTTTTCTTCTACTCCTGAAATAATTTGCTAAGAGGAATATGTTCCAGCACCATCCATGTAAACATGAAAGATGTAAAGTCTCCATCTTTCTTTAAGGCTTCATAATATTTCGTGGTATAAATGTACCACAATTTGCTAGTCCATTCGTGGGTCGATGGGCTTCTTCCATGACTTAGCAATTATGAATTGGGCTGCAATAAGCATTCTGGTACA
>CAUYPK010118838.1:0-63253 GCA_963574355.1 Loris lydekkerianus
TCCTTTCTATATTCTTCATATCGTTCATCTCCTATTTGATTCTGTTGTTGGATTTTCTTTTGGTTATTTTTTACTTCCTCCACAATTTCCTTCATTGTTATCATCATCTATATTTAAAATTACCCTTTTGTCATTTCAAAAATTTCTTTATAGGTGGAATTGTCTGTATTATCTAAATCACGATCCCTTGGTGGTGATGTGGAGTTGCTCTTGACTGGTTCAGTTCCTTCAGCTCTGCTATATCCTTTCTATATTCTTCATATCATTCATCTCTTATTTGATTCTGTTTTTGGATTTCCTTTTGGTTATTTTCCACTTTATTAGTATTTTCCACTTTATTAGTAGTTTCCTTAATTTCCTTCAGTGTTTTCATCATGTGTATTCTACATTCCCTTTCTGTCATTCCTAACATTTCTTTATAGGTGGAATCCTCTGTAGTAGCTACCTCATGGTCCCTTGGAGGGGTTGCTCGGGACTGGTTCTTCATGTTACCAGGAGTTTTCTGCTGATTCTTCCTCATGAGTGATTTCTTTTATCTGTTTTTTTCCCCTAATTTTCCTTTCACTTCCTCTTGCTCTTTAAGTTCCTGTGCCTGTGGACTAGGGTTTCAATGAGTCCTTTTGGTACAGGACCAGAAGGATGAGAAGGTTAAAGAGCAAGAAGGGATAAAAGAAAGAAAAAGAAAGTAACAAAAAAAAAAAAAATAGAGAAAGGAGAGAGGGTGGATAGAAATATTGACAAAAAGAAGAGAGGCACAAAAAGAGGGAGACAGAGCAATATAGGTGTACAGTAGGGTACTTTGACACAACCTTAAAAACAAAAAAACCAACCTCTGGGGGTTCCAGGTTGGGTGGTTCCCTTGAGACCAGCAGCTCTTTGCTCACCTGATTGGACACAGTACCCCACCTCCACCAAGTAGAGAGGAAAGATAATAATGCTATAAATCAAACCAAAACAAGCAAACAGAAAACTTTATGGGATAAAATTGGGTGAAAAACCAAATAATAGGGGTAGAAACACTAGCAAAAATGAAGTTCTACTTATTGAAAAAGGCAGCAATGGGAAATTGTACTTAAACTAGAAAAATGGAGAAAGAAAAAAAAAGAAAAGAAAAAATCTGTAGGGAAAAGGTTGAAATTAAAAAACAAAACAAAAAATAAAAAGCAAACAAACAAACAAAAAACAAAAACAAAGCAGTATATATATCTTGTTGAATATTGTCTGGGCAATAGGTGGTCTTCTGGGATATGAGATGTTAATCACAATGCTGATACGACTGGAGGCTTCCACTGATTTCTCAAACCCCACAGGGTGGAGACCCTAAATCTCTTCTTAGCCCTCTCAAAAGGCACTTTAAACTTCTAAACTTGGCTAAGCAGAAGCTTTCCCAGGAAAGTGCTTGTCGCTGGGATCACTGCTGAAGTGGCTATCCACTTACCCAGTTTGCCAAAACCTGTCTCACTCTGCCCCTGCGGGTTAAGGCTGTAAGGCAGCTCAGTCCACGCCTTTAGGCTGCTCAGTCACTAGATTACTAGCTTCCACCGGATCCTTGCTCTGCAACCCTGAGGGCAGAGCTTGCTGGGGCAGTTCTCTCACAATGGCTCCCTGCAGCCCACAGCCAAACACTATTAGCTCCGTCCGGCTCAGTGGCTCAGTCTGAGGGCCTAGAAAACACTCAACGTTCTCTGCACTCCTGCTCAAGCTCTCCCCAAGGCAGTTCAACTAGGTGACAAGCCCCAAAACACCAAAACAGTTCACAGATAAGGCCTTTCCAGTTTGCAGTCTCTCTGCTGCTGCACTTACAGCTGCCAGCGGGATTAGACCGATCAAACACACGCAACCATTTGCCGGTTTTCCACTGTTTTTGTCCTCCTCTTGGGATCCAGCAGTCTCTTGCTGACTCCCTGTGTCCTCAAAGGGATAATTATGGGCAGATCCCACCAGCCAGAGATGCCTGGAGTCTTATCTCCCCAGACTCATGGTGCCCAGTTGCAGGGAAGCTGTTACTCGGATGCCATCTTGCTCTCACCCAGGTAATGGCCTTTTACCCAAAGAATTGAGCTCAGTTTTCCACTGCTTTTGTCCTCCTCTTGGGGTCCAGAAGTCTCTCGCTGACTCCCTGTGTCCTCAAAGGGATGATTATAGGCAGATCCCACAAGCCAGAGATGCCTGGAGTTTTGTCTCCCCAGGCTCACAATGCCCAGTTGCAAGGAAGCTGTTACTCAGCCGCCATCTTTTTTCATGGTTTTATTTGTTGTTTTTTTTGTTTGTTTGCTTGTTTGTTGAGACAGAGCCTCAAGCTGTCACGCTGGATAGAATGCCATGGCATCACAGCTCACAGCAACCTCCAACTTCTGGGCTCAAGTGATTCTCCTGCCTCCACCTCCCAAGTAGGCACAGGTGCTGGCCACAACACCCAGCTATTTTTTGGTTGCAGCCATCATTGTTGTTCGGCGGGCCCAGGCTGGATTCGAATCTGCCAGCTCAGGTGTATATGGCTGGCACCTTAGCTGCTTGAGCCACAGGCGCTGAGCCTAGCTCAGGTTTTAATAAGGTGAAAAGAACAGTCACCAGGGTTACTCAGACCTGCCAGCTGTCAGAGTCCTTGGTGGCTAAACTCAGAAAAAGCCCACATGAAGACACTTGTAAGCATACATAATCCCTCTGAATTGTCTTTTCCTGCGATTGCTTTTGCTTTTAAAAACTGAAGAAGTTTTTGAAACAGGGCTCTCATTTGGTCATCCTTGAAATCCATTGGGGTCTAGTTTGGAATCTGATAACTTGAATTCAGTGCATATTTTGTTGTTGGTGCTTCTGCTTCTCACAACTCTCAATAGGGATGCAGAAAGAACTACGTGTGCACATCAGATCCCTAAATTAGCAGGCTTGACTTCCTGGCAAATTGCTGCATTTTTCCACTTTTTGTTCAGGACCACCAAATGGTGAATTGTGGATGCATACCAAAATAAAAGCAATTCCTTGTGTACTAACTTTTTTTTATACTTAGTATTTGTGTAAAACCACCCTTTGAGCAGTAACTGTCAAATCTGAAAAGCAATTGCTGTTTCCATTAATCTTTTTCTGGGGGAAAAAAAAGTTCTAAGCAATCAACATCCTGTAAATAAAGTTTAACATAACAGTACTCCATAAGCAGACTTTTTATTGTCAGACCACTGCTTGATTTTAAGGTAATTTTTATAAGTGTGTATTAATTAAAAAAAGAGAGAGAGAGAAAGAGAATAGTGGTTTTCAGGGGCTGTGCAGAAGCAGGGAAGGGGGAGTTAATGTTTAATGTGTATAGAGTTTCAGTTTTACAAGTTCAAAGAGTTATGGAGATGAATGACGTGAGGATTGCACGTTATTCAGTGGTATTTAATACCACTGCACTGTACACTTGAAAATGGTTAAGATGGTAAATTTTATATTGTGTGTATTACAACACAATAAAAAAATAATAAATTACAAAACCCATAAACAAAATTTTTCTAGGGTGCATCCACCTAGCTGCCTTTGCCCAGGCTAGAAAACCTGAGCCTTCTATAAAAAAGTGCCTAGCTTGCTAGGGGGATGGGAGGACATAAGGGATACTTACAGGGGCTGGGAGAAACGGCAAGAACCGGGAAATACTGAGAAGCAGCTGCGGACAGTACTAAAGAGCAGTGACAGGTACAAGGCCTGTAAGGGGAGCATGCAAAATAGCGGAGGTCTCCGAGGAGGGTTTTTTAGTCTGGAGTTTGTGCGGTCCTTAATAAAGAGAAGTCAAACTATCCCTGGGGTATTAAATGTCTGCCTGGCCCGTGGGAGCTGGGCCAGTTCCAAGAGTAAGAAGGCTAAATTGGCCCGGCTGACAGAAACAGGCTAGCAGCGCCCCTACTCGGAAAGCAGCGGGCAGCCGGCCCAGACGCGCATGCCCACTCCTGTCTCCCGCCCCACCTCCTAGGAAGGGCTCAAGCCTTAGGGCGCAAGCGCTACCCGTCTGTACCGACTCCTCCCCCAAGGGCGGGAACTAGTGGGGCCCAAAATGGCGGCCAGTCGCTACCGGCGTTTTCTTAAGCTCTGTGAGGAATGGCCAGTGGACGAGACCAAACGGGGCCGGGACTTGGGCACTTACCTGCGGCAGCGGGTAGCACAGGCCTTTCGGGAGGGAGAGAACACCCAGGTGACCGGCGGGGAGGTGGCTGGGGCGAGGGGAGGAAAGGATGAGGTCGGGCGGGACCAATGAGCGGGCTAGCGGCGAGACCCGCGCATGCGCGCACCATTCCTTCCAGGCTGCACGTGCCTGTGGACCTCTCACCACCACCCCCCACCACCCCCATATCCCTCCGGGAGCTCCACGTCTCTTTTACTTACATCTCTTTCTCGGCAGCACCTTGGAATTACCGAAGAAACTTTATAAAATCCTGATGCCTGCGACCATTAAACCTTCCTCCATCAGAATATCTCGGGGTGAGGTCTTGGCCTCAGTGTTTTTAAAAGCTCTCCAGGTGATTGTTTTAGGCGCGAACAGAGTTGAGACCCCACCCCACCCCCAAACACCAGTCGCAAGTGGTGACACTCAGGCTTGTTGCCCCATGTCATGGTACCAGTACATCAGTGTTGTGTGTTGACCAAATTGATTTCTAATGGCCTCCACGGGGCCCCCAGCAAGCTTTTCTGTTTTTCGTGGGCCCCTATAAGCCTATGCAGCAGGTGTGGCGCTCTGAGATTCATTCATTTATAGAGCACATGTTTATTGAACACCTACCATGTGCCAGGAACTGTGCTGGGTGCTACAGAGACAGTAGTGAATTAGATGAGGTCCTGCCTCTGTGAAATTTTATATTCTGGTTCAGGATACAATAAACAAGTGCCTAAGACAGATAAGAACTGTTATGGACATAAAGGAGGGTAGCATGATGAAAGGGTAACATTAGTCAACCTTTCTGAGGAAATGGCATGTAGGTAAGACCCCAGAGAAAAGGATGAGCCAGCAGTGTACAGTGGTGGGAAGGGCACTCCAGGTGCTGCAAGATCCTGAGAGAACAGAAGGAAAGCCAGAATGGTTGGAGGGGGTGAGTAAGGTGGAGTCTGCTTAGAGTTGAGGTCGGGAGGGTGCCAGGCAGGCTAGGGTCTTAAAGGTTCTAATTAGGAGTTAGATCTTACCATAAGGCCAGTGAGAAGCCACTAGGGACATTTTAGTCAGGGGCTAACTAAATTTACTTTTTTAAAAAAGGTCACTCTGGTTAAATGTGGTGAATGGGTTAAAGGCAGCAAGAACAGAAACAAGGAGGCTGGAGAGAAGCCTGCTAGGCAAGAGATGGAGCTGGTGGATTGGATGGGGAGGGCAGCACAAGCGATGGAAGTGGCTAGATTCAGGTTACATACAGATTGAGTTGACTGGACTTGCTGATACATAGGAAGCAGGATAAAGGGAAAGAGGAGCCAAGAATAGTATCTAGTTTTTTTTGGCTTGAGTAACTGGGTATAAGATGGTGTCATTTACTGAGATAGGAAATAGTAGATGAGGAACAGGTGGGCTATGGGAAAAAACATCTTGAGTTAGATGTTAGGTTAAACTTGAGCTGCCAAGTGGACTGACTTCCAAGTGGAAAGGTCAAGTAGGCAGTGGTATATTTGACCCTGGGCTCAGGCAAGAGGTCAGAAGAGATAGGAAATGAGACACATACAGTCTGAAGAAATTACTTTTGCAAAACTTGGCTGAGACCTGTCAAAGCAGGAACATGTTTTTTGTTTCTGCAACCTAGCCCATTATAGCCAAGCCGGCTCACCTAATGGAAGAAGGGCATGCCTAGTGGCATCATTGTGACTGGGCTGCTGATTGGGTGATGGCATGGATGAAGTATCTGGCCCAGCACTTCTGGGAGGAGGTTACACTACAGTCAGGGCCCTAACATCTTTTATGGTGGTCTTCATTTGCCCACAGTGTAAAGAACTTGAAAGCAAAAATTGTATCTAGTCCCAACTCTGTAAACCCTATAGACTTTCTAGGGCTCTGTTCCCTGCATATTTTTATGCTTCCTGAGAATGGAGATGATGCCATTTTTATCTCCAACCCAGTGTTTAGTGTGGTTCTTGGCACATAAAAAGCACTCAGTAAATGTCTGTATGAATAGATAAATAAGTGATTGGTTATGGCTCATGAGACAAAATTCATTTTGTCATATAGTTGCAGATATGGCACTAGATGAAGAGAAGTAGGGAAGAACGGGAAGGAAATAGCTTCTAAGTGGTAAGAATTGATTTACTATGGAGAACTGCAGAAAGTGCAAAAGAGAGACAACCTGGTCCTCATCACTAGGGAGCTTAACTGGTGGGCAGTGAGAGGCTAGATCCTTGGGGAGGCAAAAGAATGACATTTACCTACTTGACTGTTCATGTAAGAGGAGCTAACAAAGGAGGGCAGAGCTTTCTTTTTTGGAGTTGTCATCCCTTGTCATCACCTAGGAAAATAGTTTCTTATCTGTCAAAGACCCACACAGGTTTGAGTCATAGCTGCAGGTGCAAGTCATGGCTTGGTTGATGGTTCCACAGCAGCTGATTAATGTATTCCTGATAAAATGAACCAGTGCATCTGATGGCAGTGGGCATTTACTCAGGACCACTGTTGTATCTCATCTTAATGTCACCTGAGAATGCACCTGGGCTTAGTAAATCTTTGTGATAATTTTTGGAAGGAGCAACCCCTTGCTATAGTTGAGAACAGTGCTGTGAGTCACTCCTGCTGACACCCCCAAATTATTTACAAAGACCTTGATAAAGGTGGTTCTGGTAGGCTCTTCATTAAACTGGCAGCAGGAGGTAGGGTACTGATTAGACCCAGTTGTCTGATGGGTATGGAGCTCCCACTTGGTTATGCCAGTTGCCAGAAAGACAGGACTGGAGTGGAAGGTAGCTTTGCCCACACAGCTTTTTTATTCCTATAGAAGAGAGAGGCAGGCAGTCCTCCGCTGGCCTCTTAGCTTTGTATGTCCTAACAATAACAAAGGTGCACAGCACACCTTTCCATGCATAATCTCATGTAATTTAATATGTAGGTATGGCTGAGTGGTGGCCATTTTATAGATGATAAAACACAGTCAGAAAAATAAAACAACTTACTGAGGGTCTTCTGCTAGTAAGAGAAAAACTAAGTAAACAGACCTAGCCTGCCTGACCTCCAGTGTGACATGTCTCCTCGGTGCCTAGTCTTTCCTCAGCTGCTGTTCCTCCCAAGTTATATCTTGTTAGAACAATCTCTTATTCTATGAATATCAAGCCACTTCCTTCACCTCATTCCTCACTCAAACTTTTTTGGACCATAGAGAGTTTGGGCAGTGAATTAAACATTTCACTGTGTTTGCCCACCTGCTTTTCTTTGCCCCAGCCACTACCTTCCTAGTGTGGTTAGGAAGAGAGATTGTCCTCCATGGGACACCAGTGCAGGAAATAATTCATACTGAAACCCAGAGTACAAAAACTACTGCCTCTATTTATTCCACTCAAATTGCCCTCAGGGGGGTTTCATGGTCCACCCTAAACCCACCCAGAGGGGAGGTGATGGTGGGAAGCAGGAACACATGTAACACCTCTTACACACTATATCCTGTTGTGCAGTTTTTAAAGTCATTGTTGATAGGTTTTGCCCCCTTTGAATACAATTTCTTTAACAACACATGTTTCCTGGAGCTCTGAGAGCTTAATAAAAGAATCACAACATGAGGGAAGGTGGCAAAACAGCTAATTGTTGACTTCATTACGGTGAAAGGAGCGAGTCCTTCTAATAAGTTCATTAGGTGCACAAGCAGCTACCTGAAAGATCCCTGACTGTGTACCAGCACCCTTTATCTTAGCACAGAGTGTAGCCCTGAGGGACTACCTGGAAATGGCTACACAGGAAGGGACTCACCCACCAGCGAGTTCTTATAACTGTATTGTACCCGGTATTTATTTAAATAATAATTGGCCCAGTTTGAAAGAAGTTAAATGTTGTCTTGGGTTTCTAGTAATGTAAATGATTTTTCCACCTTGTCAGAGGAGAATTCAAGGGTTTTATATAATTCTGTTTTGTTGGTCATCCAGTTAAGTCTTTGGCATTCCTCAGCATGGCCAGGAGCTGGCTCCCCAACTGCCTGCAACATGCTGGCCATGTGAAGCCACCTCACTGTTGCTCACCCTCGTACATGGGCCCCTTGAAGTCATGTTTTTGAGGAGTAGGCTAAGAATCGATTATTCTATTTTTAATTATAATATTGAACCCACTGCAAAACAGGAGTTGTGAAGAGAATCATCACTAAGGGGGAGTGCAAACATCTCCATCTTTTTTTTCTCTTCCAATTCTGAATGGAGCTAGCATTGAGTTAAGGTAGTGTCTAGACCAGTGGTTCTCGACCTTCTTAATGCTGCGGCCCTTTAATACAGTTCCCGTGAGTTGTGACCCACAGGTTAAGAACTGCTGGTCTAGACCAAGGGATGGCATTTTTCTGTGCATATGAAGATGCAGGGACAACTCCTAAAAGGATAGTCACTTCTAGCGGGCCCATTGAAAGATCTTTGGATCTGCCCATTGCCTCCTGGGTAAGTTGCAGGCAACTTTGTGAGATGTTCAGTGCCCTCTGGTCCTTGGTCCCAGCCTTTGGTTCCAGCCTTGCTTCTCACTACCCCCAGCATAAACCACAGCCTCAGCAAGGGTGTCTTCACATTGCCTCTCAAATTGGCTATAAAGAAGTGGCTATGAGACTAGTGCACTGTCTCATAGGTGGCTGACAGCAGTTGGTACATAGTCTCACTACTCAAAAGGATATTAATAGCTTGGCGCCCATAGCTCAGGGGTTAGGGCGCCAGCCACATAACAGTGGGGCTGGCGGGTTTGAATCCAGCCCGGGCCTGCTAAACAATGACAACTACAACAAAAAATAGCCAGGTGCTGTGGTGAACACCTGTAGTCCCAGCTACTTGGGAGACTGAAGCAAGAGAATAACTTAAGCCCAAGAGTTTGAAGTTGCTGTGAGCTGTGATGCTATGGTACTCTACCAGGGGTGACATAGTGAAACTCTTGTCTCAAATAAATAAATAAATATCAGTGGAGATATCTGTCTAATTCCAAAAGCCTCACCACACGCCTATACCACATAGGTAGCTTCCTAGGCTCTTGAAGCTTTTCCTGCCTGAAACAACCTTCCCGAGCATCTTCATGCCTTGCCCTCCCTGCTACTCCTCTGATAACCCGTCACACTCGTGCCCCCTAGGTCAGTGCTCCTCAGAGTTAAGGACTCTGGCCCTCACCCTGTGTCAGTGCAGTGACACTCAACCCCTGCCATCCCTGCCTGTCATCCCAGCCTGTGCCCATCTCCCACCTCAGTTCTCCTGCGGCAGTGGTGTTCCACAGCTCTGGCAGTGTTATACTCTGCCCCAGGGCATGGTTGATTTTTAATGCAAGTGGATTTTGTCTCAGCCTGACTGCCAGCTTCTCCAGTGCCAGGCTGGGTCGTCTTTATGTCCCCTCACAACCCCCCAGCAGAGCAGTCTACATAGTAGGTGCTCAAGAAATAGATTTCCAATTGAATTGAAGGGAATAGGCACCCATAATAGAATGAACTCATTTCAGAAGTTCATTACCAAGTCATGAAAACCTTTTTCATAGATCCTCCTGGACCAAATCCAACTCTACCTTAATTAGCAAAGCAATTTGCGACACCCTTTCCCCAAAGTGCTTATGCGTCCCTTTGTGAGACTAGAATAGGGACCGCTGTACCAATTGCTGTCACCACCAAAAATTCAATTTTGCAAATTGAAATCAGTGCCTGCGGCACTGATGTAGATTTGTATATATAAAAGTTTAATATGGTAAAGAGAAATTTACTGACGACTGAGCAGGGGAAATGCAAAAGGAGCAAAAATAGAGCTATAAAGGACGCTTTGTCAGTTGAACATCTATTTTATTCACATTTAAGGAGCAGTGCTGAATTTTTCATAATGCCCCTTCTGCTGCCTTTTTCAGACCCAGCACTGATATTAGTCCTAAAATGCCTGTAATCTCATTAGGTGTGAATGCAAAATCAGGTAATTTAAAGCTTGTATGAGGAATATTTCTAAAAATGCACAATCCATTTCATGAGAAAAACTGTATGTTTCAAAATTAAGGAATGTTTGTGCTAGAGTCTGTGAATAAAGTATAAGGTCTAGGTGTGTGGTGAGGCTTCTGGAATTAGACAGGTTTCTCCATTGATATTTTTTTAAGTAGTAAGTGAGACTATTTTTTAATTGGTGAGCTTGGACTGGTTATGACTAGGAACCAGAATTGGCCCAGGCTGTGTCTCTCCTTAGGCCCTAGGAACTTGGCTAGAAATTGACATATCTCAAACCCCCATCACCTCCACTGAGCTACTTTCCTAGCCTCATTTTGACACTTTTTCCAACCTCAAATGGGAAATTGGATGGCAAGGCCATCTTTAGAGCTTATAAGTGTTTGGTTCCTTCTCAGGTTATGATTGAGCTCTTAGGATTATGTAAATTATCTAGAGACTATCTGTTTAACACTGTGGGAAGTTTAAGAGTTGAGGGAGCCCTGGAGATCACTTTGGTTTTTGTACTCAGACCTTGTACAAGTTTGCTGTCATATGAGCAAGAACAGCCCCCATCCTCCTGTGTCCTTCTGTCTGCTCTGCTATCCATTAGAGATGGGAAAAGATGGGAAAGAATTATGCCACCCTCGTAACTCTTGAAGGTGTGTTACAAGGTCACCAAGCAGCCCTCTGGCAATTTCTCAAGTTAGAGAAGTGGTGGCGAAGCAGAAAGGGAACTTCAATTGGCAAGATGTCTGCGGGTAAGGGCTGGTTGAAATATGTATGGGTTTGATCTGGAAGCAATGATGGGAGCCCAGGAGAGAAGCTCTGGGAGGAAGCCAAGTCTGTTCATGAACTTTCCGAGCAGCTTGGTTAGGAAGGTAGTTGGGATAGCGGTAGGAGGGGAAGGCCCACATGAGTGGCCATCAGGTGAAGACTGGATAGAGCAGACAGCTGTTCACTTGGCAGACCTGGCCATAGACCATGGCTTACTTGTGACCACTGAGAGCCTTCGGGATAGGTCTAGAGCAGTAGTTCTCAACCTGTAGGTCACAACCCACAGGAACTGTATTAAAGGGTCGTGGCATTAGGAAGGTTGAGAACCACTGGTCTAGAGTGAAGCCTTGATGATCTCCTTTTTCATTTCCATCCTAACGCCACACGCTGGAAGTACACACCAGCCACACAGGCTGACCCACTGCCATTCCTTGGGTGCTGGTGCCAGCTGGTCCTGTGCTTAGAGTGCCCCCACTTCCTTTGTGGTACGCACTTGTCCTCCGTGAGTCATGGGTCGTTCTCCAGCACTTCCTGCCTGGATCCCAGCAGCCCCAGGCAGTGTGGTACCCTCCTCCACAGGCCCATGTACCCTGTGCACACTATTTCATCTACTACCACCAGGGTTGTCTTGGACTGTTTTATTCTTTCTCCTGTGTTTACTACACAGGGACCTGTGTTTACTACAATTATTTACTATTTGTAACCCTAAGAAAATCTTATCACTCACATTTGTCAGTGTTCCAGGCCCAGGATTCAGAGAAGCCTAAGCATTACCTCATTTATCCTCACAGCATCCTCGGAAGTAGAGGCTATTATTATCTTTTCTTTTAAAAGAAAGGTTAAGTTGGCCAATATGCTTCAAAAATGGCAATACATGAAAGATAGGCCAAAGAACTGTCCCAAATTAAAGGAGCCTAAAGATACATGGCAGTTCATTGCAGTAGGAGATCCTTTTTTCCTATAGATTATTACTGAGACAGTCGACAGAATTGGAATACAGACATTAGGTGAGATAACTGTGTTGTATTAATATTAAGGTGGCCTGAATTTAATTAATGGACTGTGGTTATGTAAGAGACTGTGCTTATTCTCAGGAAATAAACATTGAAATACAAGGTGGTCCTATTACGGAGGTAAGGGGCGTTATGCTACTCAGGTGGATCAGAAGAAAAATGTGTATGTACAGATAATAGAGAATGATAAAGAAAACGTGGCAATATTTTAAGTGTTTCTCGGCCAGGCACCATGGCTCACACCTATAATCCTAGCACTCTGGGAGGCCAAGGTGGGCTGAGTGCTTGAGCTCAGGAGTTCAAGACCAGCCTGAGCAAGAGCAAGACCCTATCTCTGCTAAAATTAGAAAAATTAACCATGCATCATGGCGAGTGCCTATAGTCCCAGCTACTTGGGAGGCTGAAGCAGGAGGATCACTGAGCCCAGGAGTTTGAGGTTGCTGTGAGCTACCGTGATGTCAGGGCACTCTACCCAGAGCAACAGAGTAAGACTCTATCTCAAAAAAAAGAAAGTTTTTCTGGGGCAGCACCTGTGGCTCAAAGGAGCAGGGCGCTGGCCCCATATGCTGGAGGTGGCGGGTTTAAGCCCAGCCCTGGCCAAAAACTGCAAAAAAAAAAAAAAAAGTTTCTTGGTGAAAGATCAGGTAGTCTGCCCAACGTCCCATAGCTGGTAAATTATGGTGCCAGGATTCAACCCAGGGCAGTTTGACTACACTGTTCCCTACAGCCTTGGAGACATTTATTCACCTGAGTGTCCCTGCTCATGAATGAGCCAAGCACACAGTAAGTACTCAATGAATGCCTGTTAAATTTGTAAGTGAGCAAGTCTGCATAGGTATGATGAGAGCAAGCAAAAGATGCAATGCACAGTTATCTTTTGGTAATTTAATAATCTTGTGCACAAAAAACTTTGTGCCAGTGTTAACTCTCCTTTTCCTTTTGTATCTTGTACCTTATGTTCTTCTGTGTTAGTTCTAGGTTATATGTGCCCTGCTGAGGAAACAATGTTCCAAATGCATTAGTTCAAAGCCTATGTACGGAATTCTGTTCCCCTGGATTTTCCCTGGAACAACTTCCTAACAGAGAGGCACCAGCCTTGCATTTGTCTATTCATTTTGTCCACTCAGATAATGCCTTTTTATTAGTAGATAGCAATACTAACTGGCCACTTCCTCGGTCCATAATCCTTCTCCTCTGATGTGGCTACTTGGGCATTCTCATGATGAGTAGCCTGAACCTGGGAATGGATCAGGTAGAACTAAATGATGGATCCTCTTTATTGTTTGCTGAAAAGTGGGGAACTTTATTTGACATGCATATGGAGGCAGAAGTGGAGCCACCTATTAAAATGCTTTACAACTGATTTATTTATTCTCTGCCTTCAAGAAAGGATTTAAGGTAGATAAAAATTCAACATTTGAATTCTGGGAAAGAACATAAAAGAGCAAGTTTTTATTCTAGGGAGCTTTTCAGAATTCTTGGCAGAAACGTGTAAATTATAGATAAGGCTTGGCGGTCGTAGTGCAGTGGTTACGGCGCCAGCCACATACACAAGGCTGGCAGGTTCAAACCCAGTTAAACAACGACAACTACAAGAAAAAATAGCCGAGCGTTGTGGCGGGCGCCTGTAGTCCTACTTGGGAGGCTGAAACAAGAGATCACTTAAGCCAAGGAGTTTGAGATTGCTGTGAGCTGTGATGTGTTGACACTCTACTGAGGGCGCCATGGTGAAACTGTGTCAAAAAAAAACAAAAAAAAATAGCAAGGGCATAAGGAAGAGAAAATAAAAAGAGATGTGAAAGGGGGAAAAACACTTCTCATGTGTGTATTACCTGACTTCCCAAGAATTTTCAGCAGGGGCATTACTGTTTTGGGCACCCAGAGTATTTATTTATTTCCCCTTTTTATTGTAAGGCCTCAGTACTCTGAGCCTTCTTTCTAGCAGGACCTAATGGGGTCCCCATCTACATTCTCTGGTTCTCTTCAGTTCACCTATCTTATCTTAAACACTGCCTTTTTTGTGTTTCTTCCTATAGAATTTCAGCAGCTCCCCCCTTAACACAGATTAAAACTCAAATAATTGTTTTTGTTTTTGTTTTTGCTTTTCATGAAAGCATCTTTAGTATGTATCATATTGGAGGCTTAACTCAAAAGCCTTGGTCTTAAGCTGGGCTTGGTGGCTCACACCTGTAATCCTAGCACTCTGAAAGGCTGAGGCAGCTGGATTCCTTGAGCTCAGGAGCTGGAGACCAGCCTAAGCAAGAGTGAAACCCTGTTTCTACTAAAAATAGAAAAACTAGGCATTGCACCTGTAGTCCCAGCTTCTTGGGAGGTTGAGGCAAGAATTGCTTGAGCCCATGAGTTTGACATTGCTGTGAGCTATGATACCACAACACTCTACCCAGGGTGACAGAGTGAGACTCTGTCTCAAAAAAAAAAAAAAAAAAAAAAAGCCTTGATCTTTTTCTCTCACCCAGGCTCTTCTACCTTTCTGTTCAGGGTCTCAGTCAAACTGGTCTGGCTGGAAGCATCCCATAGCATTCCTGCCTCCTGCTTGATCAGGCCATCCCCTCCACCAGGAAGGACCCACCCTTCTCTCTTATGCTCCCCAACTCATGTGCATCCTTCAGAGCCCAGCACAGTCTCATTTTCATCAGGCACTGACCACTTGTATGGGTGGGGACTCTCTGCATCCTCAGAGCACACACTGCCCAGTATTCTTTGTTAGGCACACCCTGCCCAACCTTACATTTCTATTGTGGCATCATCTTGCCATCACTGACATGGTGGTTCACAAGTCACAGAAGCTTTACAAATGTTTGTTTGCTGGATGATTTACCAGTTTTTTTCTGCAGGTTGGGGAAATTGAGGTGGAGCCATTCTTCCAAAAAGGTAGTTTCTAATAGCAAAATTGTAGGCCAGGTCTGCCTCCCACTGAGCAGAGAAAACAGTGATAGCTGCAGGCCTGCTCCATGTGAATGCCTTATTAAGTATGTCCTTCCTCAAGGTACAACACACTATGGAAGGCAGGATTCCTTTGGTCACTTCATTTGTTTTTCAGATTGCAGAGCCTGAAGCCTGTGATCAGATGTATGAGAGCTTAGCACGACTCCATTCAAACTACTACAAACACAAGGTGAGTGGGCCACAATTTTTTATAGCCCTCTGACAGAACAGCCAGTAAGAATGAGTGAAAATCTTTGTAAAGAGTGGTGGATGTGTTACTTTGGAATGGAACCAGTAATTTCAACCAAGTCAACAAAAGTGCCTGGTAGAGGCTTTTGGCTCACCTAAATAAAAACTATTTAGAATTATGAATAAAAGCCATATAATTGATATGCCAGTGTGTGCTTCTGGCAGTGTCTGACAGCCTTTGGCTCTTAAACATACTTTGATGGAGGGAGTGCTTCTCCACACTCTGGTAGTAAAGATGGGATGATTGGGAAACTCCTGTCCCTTTCCAAAGCTGAGCCTTGACATGATTACTATCATATTCCATGGAGTTTGGTTTTTCCCAGACTTCAAAAATATGTTCAATGACTCCTTAAGTACAAATGGCCAAATGGAAAAGCCTAAAGAAGGGATTCCTTCTAAATCTCCCCTGCTGAAAGTGTGGTCCCAGAGCCGCAGCAGCGTGGCCGTCACGTGGAAGCGAGTTAGAAATGCAAGCCCAGACGACACCTGTGGCTCAGTGAGTAGGGCACCAGCCCCATATACCGAGGGTGGCAGGTTTGAACCCGGCCCCGGCCAAACTGCAACAAAAAAATAGCCGGTTGTTGTGGCGGGTGCCTGTAGTCCCAGCTACTCGGGAAGCTGAGGCAAGCCTAAGCCCAAGAGTTTGAGGTTGCTGTGAACTGTGACGCCACAGCACTCTGGAAGGCAACAAAGTGAAACTCTGTCTCTAAAAAAAAAAAAAGAAAGAAAGAAAAGAAATGAAATTCAGGCTCATAGGCCTCACCCAGACCTTCTGAAATCAGCCTGCATTTTCCAGAGGGGACACGCCTTCTCCAGGTGAACCGGTTCTTGCTATGCTACGTCTTGACCTCAAGGTGGCACTGCTTTCTTAGCCAGGCTTCCTGGCCTTTGGATGCCCAGGTGAAGGGGCAAAGCTGCAGAACTAATCTTCCCTCCCTTCTCTCTCCCTATCTGCCCATGACTAGTATCCTCGGCCCAGAGACACCAGCTTCAGTGGCTTATCTGTGGAAGAGTACAAGCTGATCCTGTCCACAGGTATTAAAAGTACAGCTTTGCAAATGATTCTTTGAGTTTGAGCAGCCAAGGGGAATTATCTAATAAGACAGTTTTGCTTGATGGAAAGTCTTACGGAATAGCCCAGAGGAAATTCTGAACCTACAGGGCTCATGCCTTTTGGGCACAGAACGTGGAAAAGGTCAAAGGCATTATTTAAAAAAGAAAATCTATCTTTAGTGCTTTTAAATTCAAGGCTGAGCAGCAAGGAACAGGGAAATACATATTTGCCAAATGGAAGTAGTTGAAATCAGGATAGAAAGAAAATAATTTTATTTTTATGGTCCTAAGGGGGTTGTACATACAATGAGGATTTTAATTAAAACAAAAAGCCATTCAATAAATGTGTATGGGGATATCCGCCTAAGAGTTATCTGACTCAGGGGACATGGTCAGTGGGTTAGATTTGAGTTTAACTAGATATATCTTAGAGTCATTGATAGACCCTGAAAGGAAACACCCTGCTAAGCCCTCCCCTCCTTACTTCCCTATCTCCATTGTTGCTGAACAGAGAGCAGGGGGAGCCAGGGTTGAGATAGGCCGGTACTAGAAAATTACTATTTTTATTATCAAGGATATTGTATGTAAAAATAAGCTAACCTTTTGTGGCAGAGCACAGCCCTGAAACATTTGCCTTCTGGTACTCCAGAAATTTATCTTTTCCTTTTCTTCTGGCAGCTTTAACAACTAAGTTTTGATGATTTGGCCTTCTAGGAAACTCTTACCCTCAGAGCATTTTAAAACCTGGTAGTATCACTTGCTGTTGGGTCAACTCTGACTCTACTTTTATTATAGTACTTTCTGGAAAATTGGGGTGAAGATATTTTGCCCAGACAGATTCATTTTATTAACAACTTAAGTTTGTTTTTTGTTTTGGGGTTTGTTTTTTTTGTTTGTTTGTTTGAAGAGACGCTCATTCTTTTGCCCCAAGCTAGAGTGCTGTGGCATCAGCCTAGCTCACAAAGAGCCACCACAACCAGCCTGGCAAATCTTTTTTAATGTGTGAATTTACTTCCATGTCCCTGAGTCCGTGTAATTTTCAAGATTGATGCACGTTGTCATGGTGAAGGCCCCAGAAAATTTGAGCAAAGTTTGAATTTGAAATTAGGATGGAAATAAGTTCCAGAGGCCCTGCCTCTGCCCTCTCTTTGTTAACCCTCAAGGAAACCTCTGAGTGGGGAAACAAGCAGCAATGAAGGATGGGAGATATAAGAGTTTTCTCCATAGGCCTGTGCTGTAGCTTGTTCTGGCTGAGTTTAGTTCCAGGAAATTCGCTTTTGTTTTCAAAGTAAGCCTCATATTTTTGTTGCAACTGTGTGGAGTGCACCTTGTAGTAAGACGCTTTGAGGGCCTAACAAGTCTGAATTGTGGCCATGGTTTGGGTCACATACGTGTCCAGCTGGGATTGGAGTCTGGGAGATGCTAAAGGAGGCCCCATGACTTGTGAGTGGACACAGATACCTCACTGTCACATTTTGTGTTCCATATGGGAACCTGGACTTCTGGAAAAGTCCTAAATCAGAATGCTGGGCTTATGGCTGAAGTACAGGGCGTATCCTAATTAGGCAGGAGCCTCTTGACAATAGCTTTTTTTGTTCAGAAAAGCTATTCTTTTTCTCCATAAGTTAAAAGATTAAAATTCGGTCTACGAAAGCTAAACAATACTATGAGATTATCTGAATTAAAAGTACAGGTAAAATTAGATGTCATGGAACTTTGCCCTGGAAAGACTTCAGACCAGTAGTTCTTCACTGGGAACAGTTGGCCCCCCAGGGGATATGTAGCAATGTCTACAGACATGTTTTCTTTCTTTCTTTTCTTTCCTTTTTTTTTTTTTTTTTTTTTTTTTTTTAAGGCAAGCATGAAACAGTTTATTGAGGGAGAGAAAGATAGACTTAAAAAAGTAAGAAAGCTTAGAAAGCAGGATACATTCGCCATAGACAGAAAACAGGCCTCCATTGCCAGGGCAAGTAGGCAGAGGCATGAAGACATTTTTAGTTGTCACAGCTGGTGAGAAGGACCAGAGATGCTACTGGCGTCTCGTGTGTAGAGGCCAGGATGCTGCTGCACATCCGCTCAACCCACAACAGAAAATTATCTGGCCCACAATATTGATAGCACCAAGGCCAAGAAATTCTGCTTTGGTTCCTGGGTGTTGGGGGTGGAGTGTAGATCTTGCCAGTACTTGCCCCTCCTGCCTTCAGAGTAGTGAAGGTAGCTAGCTTTTCTTGGCCCACCTGCCCTGGTGCAAATCCCACCTCTACCACTTCCTGGCTGTGCAACCTGAGCAAGTTACTTGACCTCTCTCTACTTGTTCCCACATCTGAAAATGGAGCTAAGATCTTCTGTGTGGAGCAGACCAAGTTTTTCAATGAAGCATCTGGGTCTATAGGTTGCTTAGCAGACGGTGCAAGGTCATTTCTGTGCCCTCGTATGGAGCAGGGCAGCAGGCAGCACGCTCCGCTTAGATGCTGAGTGTGGGGAGGGCAGAAGACTGCTGTGAGCATGCAATGTGCTGGGTGCAGGGTCTGACACAGCGCTCAGTCACCATGGAGCAGTCATTTCTGTTGACTTTTGATCTGCTTTTCAGAACTTGGGTCTGAACTTTAGTACTGAAAAGCAAGGCATGCTTATGTCAGGAAAGCTCTGTGGGGCCCATCTATGCCATCAAGTTGTAGACGTTAGTCGCTTTCTTTTTGTCTTTCCCTTTTGCAGACACCTTGGAAGAGTTTAAGGAGATGAATAAAGGCATGTGGAAGAAACTGCAGGAAAAGTTTGCCCCCAAGGGTCCTGAGGAAAAGCATAAGGCCTGGGCTCAGTCCTTATCTCGTCCACGTACATAAGTGTGGAGTCTTGTATGTTGCCATTGTTAATAAAGCTGCCCCAATACCCACCCTTACCTCATGGTTTGGGAATCTTATCTAACCTTCACAAAAAGGAAGCCCTTGTTGCTGTAGTTTCAGCCTCAGAAGAGATGCTGTTTGAGCTGTCTGCCACGACCATTGGTCACCAATGGTCACGGTAGGGAAGTCTCCTGGGGAGAGGAAATGCAGATTTTCCTCTGGGCCTAACAAGGGAGGGTAACAGGACCTCTGCACAAGGTGCTTCCTGCTCGGCCACAGGAGCCCCCACCTCTCCTGGGGTCTCACTGTCTCCTGGCAATATTCTCAGGCTCCCTTTTGTTGTAGGAGCTCCTGGGAAGATGCCAGAAATAACAGTCAGTATCTAAAAGGGCATCCTGTTGCAAACAGAAAGCAGCAGGGAGGTGATGAGGCTGAGAGATGTGAAACCCTGCTTGGCATTCGTCTCCACGGACTCAGTGGACAGGGCTCAGGCCTGTGCCCTGACCTTGCAAAACCCTATGTGCTAGTGGGTTTAAGGGACAGCGAAACTCTTAGACAGGTCAGGCCTCAGGTTGCAGTTGGCTTTAGCACTGTGGGCAGGTCCTGTGGGAGACCACAGGACAGAGCCCGTACGGGCTGGGGAGACCCACAGGGTCACATTATTCAATGGAACCTCAGCTCTTACTGGTAAGATGTTCACATTCCTTACTTGAGTATCCTTTTGTTAAGAGTACTGCAGGAAGAAAGGGTAAGGCTGGGGCCCACAGCACCCCTCATTGGTACTAAGTGAAAGTGGGTTTTTAACCTTGCTTGTACCTAGATTTGTACCAGGATTCATGGGTATGTTATGGAATGCGTAAAATAAACGCAATAGGATTACAATGGAAACCCACTAGACTAAAATACAGATCTGTCAGAAGCCCCTGTTTAGCCATGCCGTGAGATAGGATGTTACTCAGAACATCTCTGGAGAAGCCAGGCCAGCAGGGAAGAGCTCATATTGCTCTTCTCTGCCAGTGTACTCTGTTAATTAATCGGTATAGCCCCTGAGGCAATGTAGGAAACATATCCCTTTTTAATGGACTAGATTTTTTTATTAATTTATTTAAGGCAATTAACATATTAGTTCTCAGGCCAAAGAATCTGTAAAACATTACACCAAAAGGAGAAAAAACAAGCAGTCAAAAAACAGCCACTCTTAACAGTTCAGCCCTTTGTCACATGGGTGTGACTCTTCCCCAGGAAGCTGGGGAAGAGACAGGTCCCATGAGCAAGACTGTCCATCCTTGAGTCATCAGGCCACCTAAAGCGGTGCCAAGGGGTGGCCTAGACACCCATAGTGAGGTCTGCACACTGTCTACAGCAGATCTGAGGCATAGAGGGAGCTGTGTAGCCATGGGCAGGGCTGAGCACAGCACCCATGGAATAAGTTAAATAACAAAGTACTAGAATCACTAGTAACAGCATTACTGCCGCCTCCCCTAGAGGCAGGCAGCACGCATATGTAGTGCTTGGAGATAAAGAGGTGAGCCCACTCCTAATCACCCACAAGGAGGGCTACAGAGGGATGTCAGTTACTGTTTCAAAGGACATAGTTCTCCAGGACTTTTCCTCCTCTAAGGCACTAAGGTAAACTGAGGCCCAGTGAATTTCCTTGAGTCTTTCTGTAAGGTCTCTAAGCAGGACTTATTAGCTCTGAGGTTCCCCTTCCATGCTCATCAGAGGCTGGGTTGGTGTGGGGGTGCCTGGCCACTTGACCCAAGGGAGGGAGCATTACTCCTAGTCACAGTCTCCAGTAAGGCATACTCCGTGTTGGGGCCTTTGGTGGCTCAGCGGCTCATGCAGTTCTGGACATCCACAAAGCCTAGGCGTTGCCTGCGTTTCCGCTGTTCGGTCATCTAGGGTTAAACAGATGCCAACAGGTCCAATCTCTGTGGGCACTGCAGGAGAGCTGGTGCCTACCCTCCCCCTATGGATCCAGTTGCTGTTCTGCTGAGGGCTCTCAGGGTGCTGCAAGGATGTCAGCTCCAAACTCTGATTCTCAGTTAGCATGTCACAAACCCCTGATTTGGTGCAGCTGGGAAACCATCCCACCTAACAGAGGCTGCCTAAGCCTCATGTAATCACTGCCAGATGCAGAGGAGGATGTTCTGGGCAGAAGGGGCCTTAAACTCCCCATCTCCAGTGAACCCTTTGCAGGGACTCCTTGCAGCTGTAGAAGGGGGACATGAAATAGGGCCCTACACCCTTGTACCAAGGTTCCACTTAGCCTGGTCTTACAGGCGTGTGAAGCAGGATTTACTAACCCTCGTCTAGCTTGCCATGGAAGGGAGAGTGTGGAACCTACCTTCACACCCCAAGCCAGGAACAGAGGCCAACAGGAAAGATAGGTAGGGGTAGGGGAGCTTGAAGGCCCTGGCACCCAGCATCTACTCCCCCACATGGCAGGCTGAGGGAGCCCTCAAGGGACCCCTTGGGGGGTCAACAAAGGGAGGGATGCATACCTGCTCCTTGAGCTCATTGAGCTGGGCAGTGAGGTGGGACACCAGCTTCATGGTGGAGTTGAGCTTGTCCTGAAGAATCCGGATCTCATTCTGTTCCCCCTCACCCTCGTTGCTCACAAGGGACATGGCCCGCATCCGGGGGAACCAGTCCAGGTTCTTGTTCTGAAAAATATCACCAGTGGGTGAGTAGGCTTGGGTTCGGCCTAGGAAAGCCTCTAGAAAAACAGTAATGTGTGAGGAGGCTCCTGCCACACCCTTGACAAAATTACTCGCCAGGGATGTGTCATGGGAAAATCTGAATTGACTTGGGTCCTCCCCAGGACCAGGGTGAGCTGGCAGAGAACCCTCTGCCACCATGACGGGCTGGCTTCCGTTAGATGGCCTTGTCAGCTGAGTTTGAGTCCTTTGCTGGTATCCACACTGTTTACTCCCAATACCCCATGAGAGGTGGGGGGAAGGCCTCCCCACCCAGACCCTGAATCTCCTTTCTTCCTTTCTCCCTCCCGCCCAGTAAATACACCCCACAGTCAAGGAAGATGCAAGTCAGACAGGTGGCAAATTAAAGGAGCAGGAGGCTCTGCTGAGAAGGGCTGGTGGTCTGACATGTGTCTGGGAAGCAAAGCCATGTCTCCCAGGACAGAGGAGGAGTGGGAAGGGAGAGGACACCAAGCATTTTTCTGGTTCCTGGTTGCAAGATGTGAATTCTGAGACCAACAGATAAACCTATACTCAAAGATCAGTTCAAAACACAGTAAGACATAAAAGACAAAGTCCCTTATTTATGATTCACTCCTTTCACTACTATAGAAATTGGACAGATTACAAATTTGATACCTCTAAACCAGATGATTTTAAGATATTCCAGCCTCCCTCTCAGACTCTGGGGACCATCCAGACTTGAGGAAGCTGCCCTCCTCCCTGTCTAAGCTAGACAGAGCTCCCTCAGAGTAGACCCCAGATCATCAGCCACAGTCAGTCTCCCATGCCCACATCTCAGCAGCAATGTGCCCATAGGCCCAGCAACATGATGATTGTCCTTCAGGGCTGACCAGCTTGTTGTGGACGTTTTCCTGACACAGAAAGAGGACCCCTCCACAGCAGTGGCCAGCTGGCAGGGCTCCTATGCGGCTGAAGCTGCCTCCAGCTGCTCTCTGCTCCCCTACTGACCTTTCAACAAGTGTCTGCAGCTGTCTTCCCAGGGCAGTGCAGATGTGGCCACTCCTCTCCAGGGCCCAGGGGACTCAAGGCCATGAGGACCTCTGGTGCACATGACACTAGAACACCTGGTTTTGGCCACAGGCCCCACACGACCCCTGCTCATACCTTAATCATCTGGGCCACGTAGCTCTCGGGGCCCGTGTAGTCTGTCTTGTTTTTCACACGGACCAGCACGATGAAGTACAGGTAGTTCCACATGTTGTGCTCCAACTTGATGTGCTCCTCAAATGACACCGTCTTGTTGTCAAACTTGTCCCTTTCCAGACCTAAAGGTACAGAGGGCGAGGATGAAACCATCAGCCTCTAAGACCTACTGTGGGGCCACCTGGAGGAGGGGATGTGGCCGCCATGCAATGAGGGCATTTGTTCTCCTGAGAATGCTTCTGACACAGACTCTGGGATATTTGGGTCACTTCTATTTAAAGTAGCAGCCACTAAGCCATGGAGATCCTGACCCACCACAGTTGCGGACTTCTGCAGGGGCGGCTGAGGGCTCTGGGAGCAAACATCAGAATTGCCCAAAGCTCTCCCAATGCAGGGAGAGCAGGAATGGGTGGAAAAGGGAGGTCCTGCAGGTGACGTCTGCCCCTTAGCCTGAGGGTCCTGGTGAGGGGGTTAGTACTTCTATGAGGAGTAGGAAAAGCGCTGAATTGAGTCCAGAGCCTTAAGGCCACTGCCTGGCTCCAGCTTCCTCATCTGTGAACTGAGAGGATTTAAAGGGACGGCCCTTTGCCACTCTTCTATTACTCCAAGTTTAGGCAGGGCCATGTTCTCAATTCTGGGATGAGCAAACTGAGTGCACAGGCCACCCAGTCCTGCTGTGGCCTCTGCAATGCAGGAACCAGCCCTCACCACAGATGAAGCATGTTGTCTTGAGAATCTCCTCCTTCTTCTGCTTCTCGCTACGCAAGTCAGCGAAGGTGTCAATAATCACCCCAAAGATGAGATTCAGCACAATGATGATGACAATGAAGAAGAACAGGAGGTCGTAGACCACTCGGGCTGGGAAGAGAGACTCCTGCAGAGGCAAGATAAGGAGGCTGGACCCAAGGGTCACCAAGTTCACTAGCAGGACAGAACTCATGCCAGGGATCAGAGCTGTGATAAAGGGGACCCAGACCCCTGAACGTAGTGAGGGCCTTTGGCTCCAAGGGCCATGAAGGTGGCAGAGTGGACCCACCCTAGCTCCATGGAGCAAGAATTATAACCAGAAGCCCTGAGTCTGGATTAAGACAGAGCAGACTCAGGCTCTGCCAGGATGGAGCCCTATAGAAGGAGTGTGGCATGGGGAGCTAGAACTGCAAGACTTGCCTTGTCTCTGCCCCTAAGTTTTGATTAGAGGGAGAGCCAGCTCTGAGCTCCTTTGCCCCACCCTCAGGATGCCTGGCCTCACACATTCTAGAAACCCACTGTCTGGCCAGGGTTCTCATTCCAAGTAATTAGGGGAGGACTGCCCTTCAGGGAGTGGCAGCTGCCCTAGCCAAATCATGAGGCTTCCTCATGAGGTCAACTCAGTTCCCCACCCCCCTCTCTTGGGGGCTGTGCCAAGCCAGTGGCCCCAGCAGAGCCCTGCATGGCCTGACTCACATCTTCCCTAACCCTGAGGTGAGGTTAGTTGCCAAGGTCTTTCCTTATGGCATTTAGAGTGAGCTGGAGGGGGTGAAGGGCTAGCTCAGCAACAGTGGAAAGGCTGAAGGGAAGTGACTGGGTGTAGAGAGCCGGGAAAGGGATACAGACAAGAGGGGTTCAACGTGGAAGGTATACCGGAGGCCAAGGACAGGACTCTGCACATTTGCTGATCTAGACAGGGACTTGGAATCATGGATTTGGGGTGAGGCAGGGTGCTCACATCTTTGGAAGGCTTGCGGAGAATATCGCCCACGCCACCACCATTACGTAGGCCATGGTTCATGACAGTGACAATGCACATCAACAGAGTGTCACAGGCCCGCTCTGTGCTGTCCAGCTCTTCATCCTCTGCAAGCAGACAGCATGCTCAGACTTGGGGCACCTGCCCCCCAATCCAGACCCCCATAGACATACTGCCTCACCTTCTAGGACCTCAGGCACCGAGACTTCTGAGACACAGTCCATCTTGTCCCCACTGCAAGTGTCCACAAATGCAGCAGCTCCATGTGGCATCCCCAGGGGGCCAGCTGGAGGGGATATGGACAAGGTCACCAAAAGACCCAAATGCCTGCCTTAATCATCCTCCTGGCTCTGTCCCCTGCCCCATACTGTGCAGGAAAAGTTACTGATGCTGCCAGCTCTTCATGCCTTTGGCCCCACTGGGCTGCACACAGGACTGGGCAGAGTTCCCATACCCCTAGGCCAGCATGAGGCAGCCCCTGCAAATACTGAATTGAATATGAATGACAGCATCTGCGAGTGGCTCCAGCTTTCAAGCAAGTAGTTCTGGGCCAGAGACCCAAGGTGCTCCCACACCAAGTCTGCCCCAGGAAAGAGAGTGGCAGACTGGTGTGAGCCAGACCTTTCCAGAACCCAAGAGGAGAAACAGGCAGCCTGGAGGTCCTGATGCCAGTCACCTATGAGGCCCAACCTCATCCCATGCACACCCGCCCAGAACAGGAAGTCCCAACAACCTCTGGAGTGGTTGCTGGGCAGCCGGTCAACCTCAAGGATGAAGTCATCCTTGAGGAAGAGGAAACCAACAATGGAGAAGAGGTAGACCAGGATGAGGGCCAGCAGGGCAGTCAGCAAGATGGAACGGCCATTGCGGGTCACACTCTTGATGACATTGAATAGCGTCTCCTCTCGGTAGATGAGATCAAAGAGCTGCAGGACAGGGACAGGGCCTTGAGGGGCTGGGCCAGCCAATCTGACTAGGGATGTCGCTGGGGACCCCAGGGCTGCCCAGGCTCCTCCTTCAGGGTCTCCACTGAGGTGGGAGTAACCAAGCTCAGGGAAGCTTCTTGGAGGAGCCTAGCCCAGGGGAAGGCATGAGGATGAGATGGGTAGCTGAACCCTGGCCACAAAAGGAGATACCAGCCAGCTCTTACAGTGCACCTGCTGCACACCAGAAAACACTCTAAGTCAGTGGTTCTCAACCTTCCTAATGCCGTGATGTATTTTCATTGTTACTAAGGGGTCGCGACCCACAGGTTGAGAACCTCTGTTCTAAGTGCTGTTCATGCATTAGCTCATTTCATCCTCACAATTATTCTAGAAGATAGGGGCTATTATCCTCATTTTGTAGAAGGAGAAACTAATGCACCGGGCAATTAGGAAACTTGTCCAAAGCTACACAGCTAGTAGGAGTCAAGCTAGAATGCAAACTCACAGCCTAGCTCGAATCCAGGCTGGTATCTCCACTCTACCCTGTAGGAGAGAGGGGTGAGATGGGGAGCAGGAGTGGGCCTTGGGGCCAGGCTAGGGCCAGGTGAGGAAGACTCTGAAAACCCATTTCTCCTAGCTCAGCAGCAAAAAGATTGGACAGAGAGACTGGTGCTGGGGAACTGCCAGCAACTCATGGGATACCTCAACTGCCTGCGCCCCATCCAGCCCCAGCCCAGCCAGGGGCCTCACCAAGATGCTGTAGAAGAGCTCATGGGCGAAGAGGCCCAGCACACTAGTCAGGATGTAGCCCACGTGGTAGAGGAACTCCATGTCCATAACCATGGCTTTATAGCCCCGGATGAAGGTGCCACGGTTGCCCACGAAGCTCACCACAAATACAATCTTGTTGATCAACTAGGGGTGAGCACAGGGCATGGGCATCAGTGCTCCACCACCCACCCTGAATCTTCACCCCCTGCTACCATGCCCAGCTAATGCCCAGATCAGTGGGATGAATCAGAGCTGGTCCCACTCAGCCTGGGAGGCACACCATTCATGAGATAGCTTCCAGAAATGCACCTGGGCTCCTGGGACTCAGAACAAAGATGTCCCTTAAGTCCTCAGCTCCAGAAAGATAGTGAGGGACAGGTAAAGGAGGATGGGGGCAGAGACGCCCCTGGCCTTCACAGTGACTGGGTAAGTTAGGAAAGGCACTTTATTTCCATCTGTTAGGAAACTGTCATAATATACAAATCTTTGCTGTCTGCCACACGAATAGTGCCTTTGAGCAGTGCACAACCAGCCACAATGGATGCAGCAGCCCTGAAGCTGGTGTTCTAAAGTGACTCCTGTCTGTCTCTGAGTGCAGGTGTCCCCAGATGTTAAGGGAGAGGGAGGAGGCACAGAGTGATCCCAACTGCTGATCTGTGATGAACTTGGGGACCCAACAGAGGAGGAGATGGGACAGAGCAGTGGCTCCTGGGACAAAGATCAGCTTTAGGTTACTGCATGGAGAGCATGGACTGGTTTGAGGACGGGTCTCCCCTGGCACTCACATTGAGGGCACCTAGGATGTTGAGTGTGGGCCCAATGCCCAGATAGTAGATGGAGCGCAGGATGAGTGCCACGATGAGGGGGCGGATGCTGTAGCGCTTGGTGAACAGGGCCGCGATGGAGAAGCAGATGAGGATCCAGAACAGCAGGGAGATGAGTGGGGAGCCCAGCACACCTAGGGGTCCAGGGGCAGGGTGAGTGACCTTCGTCAAGCCCACCACAGCCCTGACAGGTCCAAGAGGCACCTAGAAGCCACCCCTCCTAGAAGCCTTCCCTATTAAGTTCCTGGTGTCTGGTTTTAGCCTGTTACACCTGCAGCTCTAGGCCTGAGGGGCCCCTATCCACATGATGCTACCTTATCTGGCTTCCAACTCACTTATCTTTGTGTGCACACACACACATACACTCATGTGCCCTCTCCCATGAAGCCGAAGGCCCTGCCTATGCTCTGGGACCGCACCTGAGTCTTTTCATGATGGGAAGAGCCCATAGGGCGGTGAGAGGAGAGCTACTCTGCACTCTGCATCTAGTCCTCTCAGAGGCTGGCTGGCCCCACAGCTTTGCCCAACCGAGGCAGGAGGTCTGGCAGGCTCCCAGGACCCTGTTGGCCAGCCCCACTTCTCACCTGTGGATGCGCCCTCCACATAAGGGTAGAAGAAGGCAATGATGATGTTGATAAACACTGCCAGGTTGAAGGAGATGCTGCCCCACAGAGTCATGCGGCGGGAGAACCAGTAGATCAGTGGCATGCCTGGGGGGGGGAGGGGGAAGGCAAGCTGGTATGGGGTCCTAATGATCACCTTCTGCCCACCCACGAGGGGCCCCTGCTACCTGCACAGCTGCAGGCCCTACTCAGGAGGAAGACTGGATGACTGGAAGAGGCCCTCCTTGGGGTGGGGGCGGGGCAGGCCTAGGGGGCAGCAGTGAGCAGCTTTGGGACCACCCTGCCCTCCAGCCCCATGGGTCCTCACTGCGGAGCTTGCGCTGCCACTCCATCTCGTTGTGCAGGAAGGAGGACTGGTCAAAGAAATCGCTCACTTTACTGCCCTGCTCATCCTGCTCAGTGGTGGTGAATAGCCGGTGTTTGGTCTCCTCCGTCAGGAACTGACAGATGCTGGGCACTGGGAACACAATCTGCTCCATGCTGCGGTCCTGCCGCACAATCTGGGCACACAGTGCTTGGTCACACCTGGCCAAGGCACACACTCACCCACCCCTACCAGACTCAGGCCCCACCTCGATCTGGGATGTGTGGTTCTCGTAGTAGGCCAGGGGGTCCTCCTCCTCCTCCTGCGCTGGTGCCGAGGACTTGAGCATCTGTGACAGCTGCTTGTTGTTGAGGCTGAGCTGAGATGAGGAGGGCACTGAGGTCATGCCCAGCACCCCACAGCCAGGCCTAGCATCTGACCCCACCCTTCCAGGCCTGAGCCCAGCTCTGAACTACACCCGATGAGTGGCCCCCCAGGGCAAGCCCAGCTCCACTAGGACCCAGCCGCAAGGGTCTGATGCTAAAGGGAGGAGAGGAGGAGAGCCATGGCCAGAGATTCCCCTAGGACAGGCAGTGCCAGCCTCAGTCCTGCCCAAGCACAGCTTGAGCCCTGAACAAGGCTTCCAGACCAGACCCAGACACTTTTCTCATCTCCCCCACCCTGGCCTTGCTTCTGCTTCTAAAGTCTGGTTTTTCACCCCTGGCTGCCAGGCCCCCAAACCCTTGCCTGGAACTCAAGTCCTAAGGCCTCATTCTGGTCTGGCCTCACCCAGAGATCACAGCTCTTCCCTGGGTTCCTGGCTTCACCCCTACATCAGATTCCAGCCTGACCCTGAGTCCTCAGCTCAGCCCTCCTCTCTCAACTCAATTCATAGCCCCGCCCTTAGTTCCCAGCCTGGCCAACACTCACCCAGCCAATAGCCACCCCAGCCACGCTCCTAGATCTAAGCCTCGCCCCTGCCCTAGCACCCACCATGGAGGAGATGCCCTCAGCCTCTTCCTCTTGGATACGTTTCACAGGCTTCAGCAGGTGCTGCAGCTGTTTGTTGTGCCTGGAGAGCTGAGTGAGAAGGTAGCACGGTCACCAAGTGTGGGGTCTGCACGGGGCAGCTGGGAAGAGACAGCCATGGGGGTAAGACCACAGGTGGAACTGGTACCTGCAGCGCCAGGATGTAGATGTTGTGGCCCACTTCACGTGGGCTCACCTCCGAGTTCTCACGCTCCTCCTCCTGCAGGTAGGCCTTCTTGATGACGTCCACCTGGAGGGGTAGCACCTGCTCGAATGCCCTCCTCCTGGGGCAGTAGGGCCAGCTGGGCCCTGATCCCCTTCCCAACACATCAGACACAAGCCTGCCCAGGCTGCCCCCTGCCCGCAGCCTAGCCTCACCAACTCCTGGGGCCGCAGGCTGATGAGGATTCGCTCTGCATTCTCACTGTCATGCCGGCTCTCCATCAGAGCCAGGAGCAGCTTAGAGGCATTGTCCTGGTGGAGGGATCCAAGGAAGGCAGACCACAGTCTGAGCACCCCCACCCACCCCACACAACCTCCCTCTGGGACTACTCTGTAACAGGCCCTCCAGCCCCCAAAATGTGCCATGACCTTCACACCCCCATCTCCCAAGCTTGCAGAGAAGTGCTGCACACCCAGCCCACCTGGGCCTGCCTTCACCCCTACCCTGTAGCAAACACACTCAACCGTCCAGAAGAGGAAGTCCTCATAGTTGCTTCTAGAGCAATTGTAAGTCCCAGCATGTTTGCTCACACATGCACTCTTGTGTACATATAAACACGCATATGTAAGACGCATACAACCTGCACACATCAGCACACGTAATGCCAACACCATGCCATTACACATGCCACTGTGCACCCTCAGTGCATAAGTCACACAGGCATGTGCACACACATCACATGCACACTGCACACACTCATGGGGGCCTCCCACCAGACCCCACCTTGAGTTGCAGCACCAGGTCCATACGGTACTTGCACAAAGGGCTGATATCATTGAGGATCAGTGCGGTGATGATGTCTATGCCATTGGACTCGTGCGTCACGATGCAGGTCTGGCAGAAAGCAGTGGGGGCACATGGGGACGCAGGCCCCTCAGCACTGTGGTGGTTCCAGAGACCTAAGCCTCTGTCCCTGCCCCAGCCGGCTCTGTTCATACTGTCATCCCAGTGCCACTCACACGCCTATGACAACTCACCTGGTTCTCATGGCAAGGACCCTGGCAGTATTCAGTGAGGGTCTCAAGGGTCTGGATGACGAGGCCCACATTGTCCTCATTGATGTAGAGCCCCAGCAGCCCCAGCCCCCCCGTGGTGCTGCCGCACATGATGTCTAGGAACTGCAGCGTCTCACACACCAGGTTGTAGTTGGTCTTGTTGTTCTGACACCGCAGGAAGTTCTGCAGAGCACAGAGGGTGGGCACAGCGTGGCTGCAGCAGGGAGAGGAAGGCGGGCCTGGAGAGCGGGATCCCTAGTGCTGCAGGGGTAGGGTGCCAAGGCCAGAGGGACACCAGCCACAGTGCACAGCCAGATGGGGGTCCATATGCTGGCTGAATGCCAAGGGAAGGGGCGGCGCATGGCAAGGACTCACCTGCAGGTCCCGGTTGTGGTTCTCACACAGCAGCTGCAGGAAGCGCAGGATGGGCTGCATGATGAGCACGGACATGCCCATCTCATTGCTCTGCACGCGCTCACCCACCTCGTGCCCCCGGCGCAGGCTGGGACCCAGTGAGTAGCGGGACGAGGAGCCAGGCATTGAAAAGGAGGCTATGCGACCTGCAGGTGACACCTGCTGAGGCTGGGGCTGCTGGAGTGGCCAGCACCTCACCCTCACCCTGTGTCCCTCCCTGGCCGTGCACATCTCCTCCTGTGCCCCCACAACCCTGCACCCTGTGCCCCTGCCCTGCACCCCTAACCTTTGGTGGTAAGATCTGCTGGCTCACGGTCCTCACTTGGCTGGCTGCCCAAGTCATTCATGTTGACTGCCACTGTGGACTTGGTCTCCTGCTGGGCCCGCTTCATACGGTCGTGGAGCACCTTGAAGAAGCGCTCTGATTTCTTGTCACTTGTCATTAGGTTGTAAAAGGACTTCTGGAAATGGACAGTGGGATAGGAACAGCCTCAGCACTGGTTCTGAGTGACCTTGGTGAAGCTGTGAGGCCTCCACTCCCTGCTGCAGGGACAGGATGAGGCAGATGGCCCAAACATGTTCAAAGTAGACTGAGGTGGGTGGGGAGACAGAGACAACTCCATGCCCTATGACGGAGGCTGGGATGGGAGGTGAGGACCATGACAGGCGGAGAAAACTACTGTCAGTGTGGTGCTCGAGGCCTGTACTAGCCCCCTCACCAGCCCTATACCTGCCCATGATGCCTATGTCTGTTCCCCACACTGCATGGAGAAGGATCTCTTGAAGTTCAAGTCACATCCTTCCTCTGCTTGAAACCCTGTGGTGACACCATGCCCCATGCCCCCAGAGGAAAAGCCACAGCCTCCCATCGTCCATGAGACTACGTGATGGCCTGCTCCTTCTGATCCCAAGTCCTACCACCCTTCTCTGCCCCATTCTAGCCACATCACCCACTTCCCCTTTGTGGCCTTTGCCTGCTCTGCCCAGTACAAGTGCCTGTGTGCTCACCTCTGGGTATCACACATTCCCACCTCAGGGCCTTCCCCAATCATTCCACTTAAAATAACACTGCCCTTGCCCGAATCACCCAACATGTCTCCATTTACATGTGGATTATGCTTACTGACTGTTGTCGCTACTAAAATGCAAGTATCAAGAAAACAGGTATTGGTTTTGTTCACTGCTGAATCGTCAGTGCCCAGAACATTGCCAGGCACACAGAAGGTGCTGATTTATCAAACAAATGAACAAAGGAATGAGGATAAAGCAATCAGAGAGGGCTTTATGGAGGAGGTAGGGAGGCCTTGAGTTGGGGGACAAAGCCTCAGGAGGATGTGGGAGAGGAGGAAAGGAGGCCCAAATACAAGTGGGGAGGCAGAAACAGGTGGATGTGATGAGGCAGGACAGAGAGGATGTGCGGAGATGGTGAAGGGGCCACATGACCCAGGGACAGATGTAGTGTTAGACCCACTTATAGTGGCCAAGATCTAAGCTGGCTGCCAGCACCTAGGCCCCCACTGCCTCAGTAACTTGGCATACCTGCCCCACCCCAGGGCCCACGCCACACCTGGATCTCAGTGTTGCCACCATCCAGCAGGCGGATGGCCAGACCAATGCTCTCCTGAAAGATCTTCTCATTCTTGGTGCTGGTGATGAGGTCACAAACCAGCTTGGTAGCCCCCTCCTTGTCTAGCCGGCACTGAGTGGCAGCAATTGCTGACCAGTCTTGGTCCAGGCCTAGAGGGGACACTCATTTAAGGAGGAGCTGGTGAGGAGGCAGAGGAGGGAGGGAGGGACCATGCTCTGGGGACACTGGAGGCAGGACAGAGGAAGGCGGTACTGACCGGTGCCTATGGGGTCCGGAAGGTCCCCTTTTGAGCTGGACTTCCGGTTCTGGAGGTAGTTTTGTAGCAGCATCTTGCGCAGCTGGTTGCCCTGGAGGAGGGTGGGAGTGAGGCCCGAAGTGCACACACTGCTCCATTTGACAGGCCTGGCAATCCTGGCCCCGAGCCCTGGGGCACTCACCCGCTCCCCGTACTTGGCCTTCTTGAGCAGCATCTGCTGCAGGGTGCGCAGCACCCTGATGCACAGCTTCTCCTCTGACTCCATGAGGTCCTTGGTGTGCTGGATTAGCCTGGGCAGGGCAAGAAGGGGCTCAGGGCAGCTCCACGCTGCCTCCTCCAGAACTTCCCCACCCCACCCCAGTTGGAGTACCCACTAGCCCTCTCACCCTGTGGGCCCTTCTCTGACCCAGGCCTTTGGGCCCCCGCTGTCCCCACACCCTGGCCCAACATCCCACTCACTTGGACAGGAAGCCCCCACTCTCACAGCGCTGATAGGCCTCACTGCCCTCCAGGAAGAGGAGCTCAGGCCAGTGGAGGACATCCACCAGCACGGACAGCTCGGCCTGCACCAGGGGCTTCAGCCGCTCTTCCAGGGCAGTGATGATATCCTGGGATGGGCAGGGCAGGGTCACCACCAGGCCCAAGAGACCACCAGGGTTTGACGCCATCCCCCCACCCAAATATCTCCAGTCCCACCAATTGCCCTGTGCCTGTCTGAAGGACCCGGAACCCACAAAGATGCTTTGACAAAAATGTCTGCTCAGAGCCCTTGGCTGGGAGCCACAAGATCTGGCTTTTCTCCCAGTCCCTCCTCTGGCTTTGTGTGACCTTCGGCAACCCTCTGTCCTCCCTGAGTCTTGGTCTCCTGCCACACTGGGATAACCCCACATACCTGCTCTTCAGCCCAACAAGACAGTGGACAGAAATGTGGTACATAGACAGCAAGGTGCTGCAGGAATGAGGGGTGTTCCCGACCCCATCATGAGCTCCTACCCCCACCAGCAGGCATCTTGGGCTCCTCAGTCTCCTGCTGCAGAGCCTGCCCTTAGCAGCCCCAGAGGAGGGGACAAGCTAACCAGCCCCTTTCTGGAAGTGTGGACAGCATGCCCACCTGAGAACCTGCCCTTCCACAGGGGGAGAGCTGATGAGTCAACCAAGCAGCTCCCGTGGCAGATGCCGGGCAGCCCCACACCCACCTGCAACTTCTCAATGATGTTCTTGTAGTCCCACTGGTTGGCGGTGGGGGTGACGCGGGGGAAGGCCCGCGTGGCTGCCTTGTAGTTGGAGGCATTCCGCTGGGCCGCAGCTGCACAGCTGGCCCCACTGCTGAGCAGTGAGCTAATGTGGGCGTCCAGGTCCATGGGCAGTAAGATGGCCCGGCCCTTGGCTGGGTGGGAACAAAAGGGGTGCTGGAGGGCTGGTGTGTGTGTTGCTGGGTGGGGGGTTGACCAGCCAGAGGCCAGGCTCAGGGGTGCCACACTGGGGAACATGGTGAACTAGGCTGAGGGGTTGGGATTCAGGGATGTCCACTATGGCCCCCACCTAAGCCACCTCTACTAAAATGCAAGTACCAAGAAAACAGGTATTGGTTTTGTTCACTGCTGAATCGTCAGTGCCCAGGACATTGCCAGGCACACAGAAGGTGCTGATTTATCAAACAAATGAACAAAGGAATGAGGATAAAGCAATCAGAGAGGGTTTTATGGAGGAGGTAGGGAGGCCTTGAGTTGGGGGACAAAGCCTCAGGAGGATGTGGGAGAGGAGGGAAGGAGGCCCAAATACAAGTGGGGAGGCAGAAACAGGTGGATGTGATGAGGCAGGACAGAGAGGATGTGCGGAGATGGTGAAGGGGCCGCCTGAGGGACTGAGGTGCTTTCTTCCCCTTGTTAGGTAAAAAGTATTTCTGCCTCTTTGATTCTTCCCTGCTCTACTCTGAATCCTCCACTCCTCTCTCCCTCGTTCCTTCTCTCTTCAAGTGTCCCTAACAACCTACAGACCTCCCTGCTGCTTAAGACCATTTGTTTAAGCACAAAACCCAAAATCAAGCAAACAAAAAACTCTAGCTGGTGAATGCCATCCAGCATTTTGCTCTGGGGAACTGACTCTGAAGAGAAAATAGCTTCTCTCAACTGCTAAGATGCCAGTAGCCACCAAGAAAGACTTACTGAGAACTGGGTGCAGAAGATGGGCGAGTTTAGGGATAAGGTGTCTATTGTGAGGGCAGGCGTCCCTGTGGCAGAGGGTGGGGAGGGGTGCTGGCCAGTGTCCCTGGCACACTCACCCACCATGGCGAGGGTCCGGATGCAGGCCTCCACGGAGCCCTTGTGCTGCTGCTGCAGCCAGGGACACTCGAGGAGCCGTGTGGTGGATTGCAGCAGCTGCACCACAATCGTCTGGTGTGTCTGCAAGAGAACACACAACCCACTGCTGCAGCTTGACCCCCACCCTGGACAGCCCTAGACCCAGTGACTGGGCCCAGTGAGAATGGTCATGCATGGATAGAAGGATACGGCCTTCACCAGCCACCACATGCCTTTGTGCCAGATGGGAAAAGGCATCCCCAGTCCCTTCAGCAGTACACAACTTGCCCAACTGTACACAGCAGCCCTGTGAGTAACTCCCCAAGTCTGGGGTTCATAGCCATTGGCTGACCCTTTAAAAAATATTTCAAAATAAATTAATGTTGGGCAATGCCTGTGGCTCAATGGGTAGAGCACCGGCCCCATATACCGAGGGTGGCGGGTTCAAACCCGGACCCGGCCAAACTGCAACAAAAAAATAGCAGGGCGTTGTGGTGAGTGTCTGTGGTTCCAGCTACTCGGGAGGCTGAGGCAAGAGACTCGCCTAAGCCCGAGAGTTGGAGGTTGCTGTGCGCTGTGACGCCATAGCACTCTACCAAGGGCAACAAAGTGAGACTCTGTCTCTTAAAAAAATAATTAATTAATCAATGTTGTGAAAAGGTGACACAGTCGTATGGTTCAAAAACCAAAAGAGTATTGAGAGGTCTCACCCCCATCACCCTCATCCACCTACAACCTGCTGCCGCGTGGGGCTGATCAGAGGTGGGAAAAGCACAATTTGCCAAAGTCCCATGATGATGCCAAAGGCATCCCAGGACCCAAACAAATGTCAAAATAAACCCACCCTTGCTAGGGGGCAGGACCCAGGATTTTTTTACCATTCTCGTATTATCCCCACCCCATCCCAGCCCTGTATCCCCAGTAGCTCCTTTATTGTTTGATGTGTCCTTCCAGTGCTTCTATATCTTTTTTTTTTTTTTTTTTTTTTTTTTAAGACAGAGTCATTATGTCACTCTCAATAGAATGCCATGGTATCACAGCTCACAGCAACCTCAAACTCTTGGGCTTAAGAGATTATCTTGCCTCAGCCTCCCAAGTAGCTGGGATTACAGGCGCCCACCACAACACCCAGCTATTTTTTTGTTGTAGTTGTCGTTGTTTGGCAGGCCCAGGCTGGGTTGGAAGCCACCTGCCCCAGTGTATGTAATCTGCGCCCTAGCCTCTGAGCTACAGTTGCCAAGCCTACTATATGATTTAGGTAGTATAACGGGGTCATTCTCAAGGGAACCCAGCCCTCTTTCATCGAGGAGCTCTGAGGCTGGGAACTGGCTCATGCCAGGGAATCTGGGGGTTGACTGAAGGGCCACGACTCTTTGGGTGATTCAAATCAGGCGTCTGTACACTAGACTGGCCTACAGTTTTTTTCTCCTTATACAGATCCAGTAGGACTTCAGAAGGCTGCCTACCTTTTTCATTTCCAGAGACACCAAGATCAACTGGCCATCACGAACAATCTCTGCAAGTCAGACTATCATGACCACTGCATTGGCGCTGCTCTCCAGTGCCAAAACCAAGACCCCCTTATCTTTTGTGATAAGCACTGCCACCCCAGGATACACATACCCACTGAACTTAGGAATTCCTATGATGGTACAGTTCCCATTGTTAATTCTTGACACACAGAAACTGTGGAATAATGGAAGTTTGTTTTAAACTGCTAAATTTGGGGTAGTTACACAGCATCGATAACTAATATACTTGTATATCTTTCTGCTATAGTTTATGCACAAGCAAGTATGACTATGTATTATTTACCCTGTCCCTACACAAAATCCAGCCATGTCAGCCGTGGCAGGGGACAAGAGAATCTCACCTGCAGGGAGGTGCTATTCTCAGAGAATGGGGAGCTGAAAAAGGCATTGATGGTGTCCAGCACGACGGTCAGCACGTACTTCTCCAATGTGGGGTCAGCCAGGCGCTTCTCACGCTTGCTACAGACCTAAGGCAGGAGAAAAAAATGCCTGGGGGGTCCACACATGGGGTGCCTCCACTCCCACCCTCCTGGGGGCTGCCAAGGCCCCCAACCACGACCCTGCCTCCACAGGCCCCACGGGGACACACCCGAGCCATGTCTAGGGTGAAGTTCTCAAAGAGTGTCCAGATGTGGTTGCTGGTGTAGATCTCCTTCATCTCCACCTCCGTGTCTACATAGCAGTGGTTCACGAAGTTCACATAGGCCATTTTCACCTAAACAGTTGGGGAGAAGCCTGGAGCATGAGCAGGGCCACCTGGCCAGGCTCTTTCCCTTGCACTGGGCCCGCTCCCCGGCACCCCCACTCCTGTCCACTCCCTGACATCTCTACAGTTCCCTTGTCCTGTCTACCCATGGCAGGACTCAGCAGCTGCCTTGGCCTGGCTCCAACCCGCTCCATACCCCCAGCCCTCTCTCCCAGTCCCCGAGGACCCCCACCTCAGTGATGCAGTCCTCATGAGTCACCACAGACACCACGTCTTCCAGTGGCAGCAGGGAGGTGCACTTGATTTCAGTGTAGACATTCTTGCCCTCAGCACAGGCAGCCAGCAGGTCCACCAGGGAGATGTGGTACATGAGGGGGCTGTGGTCCTCCACGCCATCACGGGCAGCCTTCATCATGTCCAGCAGGTGGGCCAGTGAGGCCTTATCATTGTAGAACACGACCACATCGTCACCCGCATTGGTCAGCTGCGGGGGCAGGGGGCATGTGCCAGACTCCCTCAGCCCAACAGGCCTGGGTCCTCTCTCCTGTGCTTACCAGCGAGAGGGGATTCTAACAGCAGCCTTTGCCTGCACTCAGGAAAACCCTCCCCACCTGAGTATGTTTCTCAGCTATGTCTCAGGCCTTCTGCCATCAGACAGTGACTCCTCAACCCAGAAAGTCCCCTCTTCTCTCGTTGGAAAGAAGCCCCACTTGGGCTCATCTCAGAGGCAGCTTCCTCCAGAAAGCTCTCTCTAATCCCACTCCACCTGGCTTATCCTCCCTGTGCTCCTACTGAGTGCTATTTAAACCTTTGTGGAGCACACACTGCATCCCTCTCGTATACAGGTTGTGTTAATCACAGTGATATAACCATAGTGATCAATAGTTAACCTTGCAGGCACTTTCAGCTCATCCCATCTCATTTACAACATCCTCACCATACTCCCCACCCCCTGCCCACAGTGTAAGATGCTTAAGGGCAGAGGCCATGTGAGGTCCAGGTTTAGATTCAGCCCTTTATCCTTTGTGCCTTCTTCAGTTAACAGCTGTTTTCTGGAGTCCTACCCTGTGCCTCCCTGACACTGTCCCAGCTACCTGCCCCACCCAGGGCTGACACTCAGCTGGCTGCCCCAGGTACATGCAGTCCTTGGCTCATGGCAGGCGCTTCATTTCTTTCAACCATGTTGTCTGAGTTCTACTAAGTTGCTAATGCCACTGAGCCCCTGCTTGAGTTCTGTTGGGCCTGAAGCCCAAGTTCTACCAGACCTGCAGCCTCAGTTCTCCCTGTGTCCCCTCCATGGCACAGCAGATGAGTGTTCCTTTTGTGTCCCACCACCCGCTGTTCCTGAGTGCCCCTGGGCCGTGCCCTCACCTCCGTCATGATCATGTCCTGGCACTTCTTGACGTACTTGCCCTCAGCCTTGATGACAGTGTGCAGGAAGTCCAGGTACTGCACATGGCGCCCATGGGTGGCCAGCAGGTGCACAAAGTGCTGAAGCACAGGCTCGCTGATCTCAGAGCACAGCTGGTAGTTGTTCAAGAAGATGTGCTGCATGGTCTCTGCCTCCAGGAGCTTTGGGTGGGTGGGGCATCCATCAGAAAGGGGTCTGAGCACCACCCTACCACCCAGGGGCCCTCAGCTCCACGCCCTTACCCCGGGTGTGAGGAAGAGGTGCAGGTGCTTGTGCAGTAGGGCCTGGTTGCCAGGGTTTCCCGCACAGAACTTCTGCAGAAACTGGTGTGTGTATCGCAGGATCTCCATCATCTTGGCATCACCCTGGGCAAAGAAGGCAGGAAGAGGGTTCTGGGCACACCATGGAGGGAGGGAGGCAAGGCCCAAGCTCAGACAGAAATAGGGGTAGGCTGGGCTTGGAATAGAGACCATGAAGAAGCCAGCATAAGGCAAAAGCTGGGCACACAGGATAGGATGGAAATATAGGGGGACAGGGGGGTGGAGGCTGTAAAGGAGAGATGAGGCTAGAGAGGGGCCAAGGTCAGAGTCAGAGCCAGGGAGAGGTGGGGACACATCAAGGTCAAGACCAGCCAAGGTGAGGGGCCAAGAGTCACAGGCTGATATGAGACTAAGACTGGACACAGGAGACTGGGCGTGGTTGGCTCATGCCTCTAATTCTAGCACTCTGGAAGACCAAGGTGGGTAGATTGCTTGAGCTTAGGAATTTAAAACTCACCTAAGCAAGAGTAAGACCCTGTCTCTAAAAATAGCCAGGCGTTGTGGTGAGTGCCTATAGTCCCAACTACTTGGGAGTCTGAGGCAAGAGGATTGCTTGAGCCCAAGAATTTGAGGTGGCTGTGAGCTATGACACCAGAGCACTCTACCAAGGGTGACAAAGTAAAACTCTAAGAGAAGAGAAGAGAAGAAAAAAGAACAGAAAAGAAAAGAAGAGAAAGAAAGAAAAAGGAAAATTAGCTGGGTATAATGGCACCTATAGTCCTAGCTACTTGTGAGGCTGATGCCGGAGGATCACTTAAGACCAAGAGTTGAGGTTGCTGTAAGCCAGGCTGACACTATGGCACTCTAGCCTGGGCAACAGAGTGAGACTTTATCTCAAAAAAAGAAAAAAAGACTGGTGGGCAGTGCCTGTGGCTCAAAGGAGTAGGGCGCCGGCCTCATATGCTGGAGGTGGTGGGTTCAAACCCAGCCCCGGCCAAAAACAGCAAAAAAAGAAAAAGAAAAAAAAGACAGGAAACAGGAGCAGGCTGGGCCTAGGGACAAGGCTGGGTGAGATGTCAGAGTGAGTCAAGGGCAAGGATCACAATAAGGGCTCAAGGTGAAGCCAGCATTAATATCCTGGGTCAAGGAGAAGCTGGGACCAGATTAGGGTCAATGTGGGTCACAGCAAGGAAGCTAAAGCTCAAAGTGAAGAAGCTGAGATCATCAGGGATAGGCTTGCAGAGGCAAGAAGCTGGGGTCAGGGTCAAGAATCAGGGTTAGGTGGAGACACATCAAGGTCAAAGTGGATCAGGACGAAGGGTAGAGGGCCAAAGGTTGAGAAGATACAAAGATCAGATTCAAAGGTCAAGATGTGTCTGGAACAAGTCAGTATAAAAGCTCAAAGTGAGGCTGGTAAGGTAGCACAGGGACTGGTATACAGCTTGGGTCAAGTTAAAGTTCAAAAGTCAGAGCACCTTGTCATAGGGGATCTGCAGCAGGTCCAGCATGACCTTGTGGGCGTCCATGTTCTTGAGCAGCCGTTGCTGCTTCTTTCTCATCTGCTCCCCAACCCCACACATCTTGTTCAACCGCTCCAGGATCTGGGGAGAGATGGCTGAGCCTAGGGACCTTCCTCTGCCCACCAGGCTGCCCTGTGCCTGGCTCACACAGCCAAGTTCTCACTTGCATCCACAACAGACAGGAAGGAGGTCACAGCTGCTGAATCAGAGTGTCACAACAAGCCAGGGAAGCACTAAAAACCTAATTCTACCCACGAAAGTAAACAGAACTGTATGACTGAAGTGGAATTTCACGAAACTCCTTCAGCTTTAAAATAATTCCATCTGGACCCTGGCAGGGCTGTTATTAACAGGCAGGGAAGGCCAGAAGACGTCTATTTTGAGGGCCCATGGCTGGCAAAGGGGGAAGTACAGGAGGCCTGACCAGCAGGTCAGCAGAGCCCTAGCCCCAGGACCCTCGGCCACTCACGCCTTTGACGATCTGGTAGTTCTCACTGCTCTTCTCCCCAGGTGGGTGCGGAAAGCCCTCTTCATCCGTGGGCCGCTGGGAGCACAGAGAGGTCAGCCAGGCCCACCCCCTCAGGAGTCCTGTCCCAGCTTCCTGCAGCCCTGCTCACCTCCTTCTTGTCCTTGGCAGTGCCCGTGTCCACCTCCTCACCCTTGCCGCTGCCCTTCTTGTCCACCCACAGCTCTGACTTCTCCACCATGGTCCGCAGTCGGTCCAGCTCTGACTTGATCACCTTGTAGTTCTCCACATCCTGGGCAGAGATCAGCAGCTGCACCTGCAGGGGAGGATGCGCCTGGCTGGTGAGATGCCCCCCAGGGCCACCTGAAGAACTACCCTAGTCCAGAATTCCCACTCGCCCCTGGAATTGCCCCTCCACCACTATCCCTCTCCACCAAGCCAAATCCTATTTAATATTTATGACCCTGCCATAAGCCCACCACTTCCAGGAAGCCCCCTCTCCCATGGCTATAGGCCTCCCTGCACTCCCTGCCCTGAGCTGCTACATCACCTATCTTCAGTTACTCACTAACTGCTGTCACTTGTCCACTCAGATCCCAAACAGGCAGGGCAAAGCATTCTGGCATCAACGAACACTGGCTGAAAGTAGAACCTGAACTCTGAAGACCTGGGCCTGCATCTGACTGCCACCTTCCTCACTCTGGGTCAGTGGGCATGGAAGGAAAGCTCCCTGGACCGCGACTTCTCCCTGCCTCACATGGGAGGGAATAAGGGAGTAGTAACTACTCCACCAGGGCTGCCGCAGAAATTCCATAAGATGGTGCAAGCCCAGGGCTCAGCACCTGGCACACTTAAGCACTTACTCTTCCAGGCCTGCACCAAGTTGTACAGAGGGAGCTGTCAATACTAAGTGACATCACAATAAAAAGCACCAGTCACCTCAATAAGGGCTGCCTGCATGTTAGGTGCACATAATAGTATGCAACCTGTAAAGCGCTGTCCACATGGTAAGAAATGGCAGACAATGAGCCAAGCAGGAAAGAGACAAAGGTGGCCAAGACTTGGTCCTCTCCTTTAATGAGCTCAGCAAGGCTGAAACCCCAAATGTGCATGCTAAGTTCCCCCTGAGTTGGGAGTTCTTTAATCATCATTTACCCCCAGCACCCAGCACAGGCCTAATGCTCAGTGCCAGTGCCAGGTAGTCCTGTCACCTGCTTGAAGGTGTGCATGGCTTCCTGGCGCTGGCTGAAGTGCTTGAAGAGCAGCTGCAGGGCACCCGAGACCAGCGGTGCATAGTCGTGCATGGTCAGGTGGATGAGCACACGCAGGAACATGCGGCCACCCTCGTCATCCACCTCCAGCATGCTGCTGGTCTTCCTGCGGGGACAGGCACAGGGGCACCCCCTGTGCTGTCCCAGTGGTGCAGGGACCCTGGCACAAGCACCCTCCCCGCTACCCACTCAGCAAATGCAGTGCCAGTCTACATTTATTAAAAATACTGATGCTTTCTCACCAGTCTGTAACAGCCACTGCCTGAACCCCTCCCCCGCAGTGAGCCCATGTCTCCTGGGATCCCTCAGAGCTCCCCTTGGTTAAACTACTGAAGCAAGGACCCCCTCACCAAGAGGGTATACACAGAGCACAGAGATGGAGAAAGCATCGTGTTTTTATTTTTACCAACCTCTTACCAAAAGATAGCATTTCCTTCAATGAGGAAATATTAGTGCTACCTGTGAGTTTGTCACCAATAAAAGTCACAGATGTTTTCATATCACCTCAGAGTTGTTAACAGAAATCATGAAATAACATTTACATTCGTCACTACTTCAAGTAATGGTGCTAATTACACCCACCGGGACAGCTTGTTATTTAATGTGCTAATAAAGAGGCACATGTATAACTGTCACTTCAATTTGTTTTCCTCAATATTTTGATAACTGTGCCTCAAAGCCTTTGGTTTCCTTTGTAATTGTATGTGCTTTATTTTATGAATTTAAAATTAATACTCTGTGAAGGGGGGTCCGCAGGCTCTGCTGGATGCCAGGGAAGAGCCTGGCACCAAAATGGTAAGAGCTTGCAGGGACCCCTCCCCACTCCAGCCTGTCAAGCCAAATATCCCCCACATCTCCTCCCTGCTGTGGAACCATCCATCCAGCTCCCTGACTCAAGTCCTACTGCACAATTAGAGGCACAACTGCCCAGAGTTGAGTCAGGGGGTAGCCAGGAGGATTGGACCTAAGTAGCCCCGAGATCCCTGGGCCTGGGTGGGGAAGAGTCAGAGCACAAAGCCTGGTGAAGGTCTGTGCGGGGGGAGGGAGGGGTGACAGAGGAGGGAAAGCCAGCTCGAAGCCCAGGAAACCAAGCCCAACCCAAGAGCGGTGTCAAACCTGCCAACCCCACACACAGCCTCCTATTTCCACCCTGGCCTCACCCCACTCCAAACATGGCCTCTGCCTGCTCCCCAATGCGATCCAGGTTCATGTTGGCAGCTGTGGGGAACAGGGGGTAGATGGGGACAAGTGGTCAGTCCATTACCAGGAAAGATGGGGAGCACAGGGAAAGCTCCGTTCACCTCCTGCAGTAATAGCTGGGTAGCAGCCCTTCTGCCTGTCCCTCCCTGGAGAGGAAATGCAGGGTTGCTGGAATGGAATAAGTAGGGCCAGAACCATGGGTGCCCACTGCTCTGTGGGGTAGGATCAGGATGAACAGAGGTACCAGCTGAGAGTCAAAAGACCAGGTGCTAGCCTGACTCTGATTGGCTGTGACCTTGGGCAAGTCCCTGCTCTCCTATGGGCCTCAGTTTCCTGATTTAGGAAATGAAAGGAAGGGTCCTTGCCCTTCCCTGTTACTTTGGCAATTAAATGAGATGATGGAAAGAAAAGACCCTACAGACTTGGAAAAAGGGCAGAGCAGGGGATCTGACTCCACACCACTGCCCACTGCCCCTAGTCAGCCACGAAGCCGCAGACTGAAGTGGGGAGGAGGACTCACTGGTGGAGTCGAAGGCAGGGGCTGTGCCATCAGCACCACTGTCCTGCATGGGGAACACCTCCACAAACTCCTTCTTGAAGACAGACAGCAGGTAGGAGATGCGGTAATCCAGGCGGACGTTGAGAATAAACTGGAGAGGAGGGGAAAGGGTAAGGACTAATCTGAGGTCAAAGGCCCTTCCTCCTCCATGAGAGGTAAGGGGGACCCCAAATGGGCTTAGCACTTGGGGAGGGTCCTCAGAACAGATGTTCACAGATGCTCCAGGACCCCAGCTCCTGCCTCAGTCCAGGGAATAGTGAGGCAGGGAGCCCCCCACTCCAGCCCATTCAGTCCCTCTTCCCCAGGCTGGACACTGACAGGAAAAGGAATGAAGGTTAGGCCAACTCTCATCCTCCTATCCCACTTAGCCAGAGTCCCTGGGGATCTTGGAAAGAAAGAGAGACTGAGGAAGCAGGTGAAGCCATTAAGGGGTAAGGGCGAGGGCACAGCGTTTACAGACAGCCTTGCCTGGTCTCTGTCCACAGGGGCACAGAGCCTCTGACCATACGCCAGAATGCAGACATGCAAACTCCCTCCTCTGACTCCCCAACCAGAGTGGGTCCCCTGAAGAGGTCACTGCATTACCTTTCCTGCCCTCTACTGACAGCAAAGCAAAACCAAGAATCCTTATCCCTCCTCAGGACCCCATAAGTTCCTTCCTCGGGTACCACTGGAGTCTCAGATGAGACCAGAACAAGAACAACTGCCTCCACCTCACCACAAAATAGGTTCTCAAATCCAGCTCTGCTTTAAACTCCCCATGACCTTGGAAAAGTCCCTCCCTCCTTTTACTTTCCTCATCTGTAAAAATGGGAGGATTAAGCTAGGAGGGTTTATCACAACACAGACTGTGGACCCCACCTGCAGTGTTCTTGACTCAGTAGGTCTAGGATGAGATCCAAGAATGTGCAATACTTCTGACAAGTTCCCAGGTGATGCTAATGCTACTGGCTGAAGGACCACACTTTGAGAATTGCCTGACAGAGATCACTGTGGAGACTTCTAGTACCAAATACTGAAATCTGAAGGGTTCACAGTGACTGCCCGTATTCCCAGGCCCTCTCAGAGGCTCTTGGCCCAGTCACCTGCAGGATTTCCAGGATCTTCAGCTTGGTCTCCATCACCACAATGTCTTCATTCTCCTCAAACTTGCTTCTGTCCAGTGGCTCAGCAGCACCAGCACCAGCAGGCAGGCTCGGGCCACCAAAGACAGACTGCTTACGGCTCAGCATCATGGTAGACATCATGTGCCCCACACCTTGGATGGACCGCCTCACATTCTTGCCTGTGGAGCAAGGAGCAAAAGGTGGTTTGAGGGTACACAGCAGGGATCCCTGGTCTGACGAGGAGGCAGAGTATGTGCACTGTCTGTGTTAGCTGCAAGGCAAAGCCTTGCTAAGGAAGGGACAGGGCTACCCAGAAGGGCTACCCAGGTGAGCTTTAAGCCAAATCTGAGGAAAAAAAAGGAGGGCCAGGGCAAAGGTGAGTTCTGTGGGCACATGGGTAAGAATTCTCTATGGGAAATGCTAAGAGCTGCTGCAGAGAATAGGGGACTAAGGAACACTGTGGTGGGGGCCCTAAAAAGCAGGTGCCAAATTCTAGGTATTCTTGTTTAGAAGAGTTTATGTGGCCTAGCATTGCATGAGAGGGCAGGGCTGCACCTCATCCCTCAGGCTGTGCCTTCCTTCGTCCTTACACTCCAGATGCCAAGGCTGTTGTCTCCTCTGCGATTGTGGTTCCATGATAGTTGGGCTCTGTCTCCCCTCCTCCCTCATTATCTCCTCCCCTAAGGTCTCCACAGTGGCTGGTGCAGCCAAGGTAGGAGGGAACTGGGGCTCAGATGCCCCCTGCAGCACAGCCAGGAGGAAGGCTGCACAAGGGGGCTGATAAGAGGGGAGGACCTCAGGGCTAAGAGGAGGCCCAGGCCGGGTAGAGGTCTCACCGCCTGGATCCTCATAGGCCTGCAGTATGGCCGGGGGACCCTGCACGCAGTCAATGATGCCCAGCAGCGTGCGAGTGAGCCTCAGCAGCTCGCTGAAGCTGTAGAAGCCAAAGTAGATGAGATTGTGCGCCAGGCTGACCACCTGCAGAGATGGGGCGTGGCTAATGTAAGAGTGGGCGGGGCTTCGTGGAGAGGGACCAGGGCCTAGGAAACAGCCATGAGGGTGGGGTTCCCAGGAGAGTGGGGTCCCAGGAAAGACCCTCCCTGACTGAAAGGGTGAGTGGCCCAGGAAAGGCAGCCACAGGATCAGAACAGAGGCCTACCACTTGAAGAACCCCACAGTCTATCCCTCTATGCTGTCCCCCTTCACTGGCTGGGGGGATGGCAGGAAGTGGGGTCATAGAAACCACAACCCACCCCTGGGTGCAGCCTGAGGTGGGTGGGGTGCAACCCAGAGTCACTCTGACCCCCAGGTCCCAGGCACTCCCCCAGCCACCTCGAAGGTGAGCTTGTTCTTCTCCTCATTGGCAAAGGGCACGGCCTCGCTGACCACATTGTTGAGGTAGTCCTCGACGAATTCCATAGTGCTGGCAAACTTGTTCTTCTTGTCATCTCGAGAAGCATTGAGGTTAGAATCATAGCTGGGGGTGGAAGCGACAAGGCATAAGGATCCTTGCAACCTGCCCACCCTAGCCTCTGCTCCAGCCCTGCCTGCATGCCCCCCACCCCTCTCACTCCTTGATGGTGATGGCTGTAGGGATCTCAGTCCAGAGTCGGGCAAACTTGACAGGTGTGACCAGCTCCTGGGGGTCACGGTCCACATGCACGTGCAGCATCAGGTGGCAGAAGGAGGCACGCAGGTCAAAGGGCAGCATCTCATCTGCCATGCACAGGAAGATCAGGTCCACACCCAGCTGCTGGGAGATCTCGTCAATGGCCAGATACTGCCGGTCCAGGCACATGCGGGCAAAGAGCTTCAGCTGGTACCTGCAGGACAGAGAGGACAGTGAGAACAGGGAAGTTGGGAAGCCCCTATAACAATAAGGAAAAATTCTGAGTTAGCTGAATGGAAAGCCCATCCATAATGACCAGTATTTGCAATTCTGTCCCTTCTTGCTTAGGAGGAAAAACACCTTCTGAGACAGGACAGGTCTTTATGGGAAGAAGGGTGTCTGAGATGAGAGGGAGGGGAGAGGGAGGTACTAAGAGCTAGCCTAGGGCAGAGAGAGCGAGGGCAAGCCGGGAAAGAGGAGAAGAGTAGAGATATGAAAAATGAGGGATGCTGGGAGCTCTGCTGTGCCCTGGGCCACGCCATGCCCTTTCTGCCTCAGAGACCATGGGCTCTGGAGCCAGACACCTGGGTGTGAACCATGGCTCCCCACTTAGGGCTGTGTAGCCTTGGACAAGTTCCTTTATCTCTCTGTGCCTCCATTTCCCCAGCTTTACAAGCTGGGCAATGAAGTACCTACTTCATAGGGTTGCTGTGAGGCTCAAATGGTGACCAGGTGAAATGCTTAGAACAGCGCCTGGCACATGGCAAGCATTTAAGAAGGGCACCTGGTGCTATTAATAAAAATATGTATGTTTGGAATCAGGGTGGGTTTCTTTGAAGCCTGGTTATTGTGCTGAACCTGGCCTCAAGGCCACCCCATGCTATTTCTTCACTCAGCCTTTCTGGGTCTGAGATTCACCGTGAGGGATGGAGGCAGGGACACCTCTTTCTGAGCAGGTGGGAGCCATACTTGAAGCTGGCAGAGCTTACCTGTCAGCTGGAATAGACTGCAGCCCACTCAGAAGTCCCACGGGGAGAGGGGGACAGTGGTGCACAGGGGGGAGGGGAGGGGCTGGGCACCTGTAGTAGCTGAGCACATTCTCATCATGGGCATTGCCAGCCCGCGCCTCCTGGGCCAGCTGCCTCACACTCTTCTCATGATGCTCGTTATTCTTGTCTGTCCAAGTGAGCCACACTTCCTCCTCTGAGTACTCGATGCTCAGGTACTCGTGGGACTGGGCCATCTCCTTCACGGGCCGGAGCCTGCAGGCCAACAGCACTTATCACACAATGCCAGAGCTAGGGCCAGGACCCAGGCCCCGCACACGCCCAGCCACATAGGACTCTCCTCCCTGACCATGGACGTTGCCAGGCCAGCTGTGGCTCCAGCACTGCCTCCCACTGGGCACGAATTTCCATCTTGGGACCCAGATGGACCATAAGTATCTCAAAGGCAGGGTCCTTAGCTCATTCTCCTCTGTGTAGCTTCACCCTCCCCCACAGTGCTGGGCACAGCAGACACTGGATTCACGTCTGCAGAGAGCAAGGGCATCAGCTCCAGACAGGGCCCGAGCTCTAAGGCAGCTGTGGGCAGGGTAGGTTGAAACCCAGGTGTGCCCCTGGGCTGTGGGTGGGGGCGGTGCAGCACTCACTCGGTCTGGATGAGAATGTCGCTGTTCTTGGGGTCCAGTACACACTTGCAAATGAGCTCCTGGGTGACAGGGATGGCGATGTGGTTGGAAACACACAAGTCAGAGAGGTAGTCCAGGAACCTGGGTGATGACAGCAGGGTATGGGAGGGGCTCAGAGGCTGGCTCTATAGACACAAAGCCCACCCTCCCTTCCCCACCTGGCAGCACTGGTCCCCCGGAAGCAGCTTACTGCCCACTGCCCCTGTGCTCTCCCAGGCCTTGCAGGTGGGTGGGATGGACTCCCAGCTGCCCAGGGAAGGACAACCCAGGGCATCACTCTGGGGCTGGGAGGAAAGCTAGCTGTGGGCCCAGGGGTCAGAGTGAAGGGAAAGGGCCATGGTGACATTTAAAATGTTTAACAACTGGTTCAGTACAGGCAGTGACTTTGTCACCAGAAAAGGATCTTGGGAGCCTCCTGCTATATACCAGGAGTCTCTCCTCTTATTGCTAGAGTGGGCCAAATTTGGGAGGGTCCCAAAGAGAGACTGGGAAGACCAGGGCCGCAGGAAGGTGACAGTTTACCAACAGATATAGACCTACAGGGTGGCCATAAAGCCATGGTGTATTTTGACGTTTTAACAACCAGCACCTTTAGACTTCCTACCATGGGCAGAGGAGGGAGGAGGGAGGAGGGCAGGTCGGGCCCACCTGGGCTCCCGGTTCTTCCGCACTAGGCTGACAAAGGTCTCCACCTCAGTCTTGGTGATGTGCTTCTCCAGGAGCTTGCGGTTGTTGTGCAGCAGGGCAGTGATGGTGTCCTCGGCCAGGATGTCATAGCCAATCTGGGACTGCATCATCCCAAACTGCTTAGCAATGTGCTCCTGAGGGACAGATGGGCCCGGGTCACAGACAGCCACAGGTGGGGCAACAGAGCCCCAGCTGTGATCAGGAACAGTGCCCTGGACCCTGATAGAGACCCAGTACAGGCAAGGAACCCACGACCCTAGAAAGGAGGAGGGCCATGGAAGAAGCCAGCACCAAGCAGAAGAGTGGCTTTATATAATAGTCAGGTAGCTGCTGGTCTGTCTCCCCTACCAGAGGGAAACCTGCATGAGGACAGGGACCTTGTTCACCTGGCAGGACCAGCTACATAATGTGTGGAGCCCAGTGCAAAATTCAACAGCAGAGCACTGAGCCCAGCTTGAGGCCTTGTGAGCTCTTAGCCAGGCTGCACACCCAGGAAGGCATGTGCCTGAGGAAATTCACACTGATGAATGGACAGTAAAGGAGTGAGTGAGCAGCACCACAGCGGCCCACCTGGTTCTTGCGGTAGTCCTCCTGGGAGTGCCGAAGCACACGGTAGCACAGACGGAACATGTGCTGGTAAGGGGCATTCTTCTGGTCGGACAACTCCTCCAGCCGCACCAGGGGACCCTCACCCCCCTTGTCACGGAATGGGGCCTTCAGAATGCCAAAGATCTGGGGGAACGCAGAGGGTGAGAAAGGATAACTCCACATCTGCCTGCACTTGTAACTGTCCCACCTGACCCTTCCCTAAAGCCACCCCTGACATCCCCCAGAAGCTGATTCTTAGCTGGACCACACCAGCCCCAATTCCAGCCCTAACTCTCCCCAGTCCTGGCCCAAAGCTGACCTCAGCCCATCCCTCCCTGACACGATTCTAATCCCAATTCAGAGCAGGGGCCTGACTCAGCACATGAGGGAAGAGAGGAAGTCGCCACACCTCAGGGGTCTGAGGCTAAGAGAAAGGCAGGCCAGGCCGCTGTGGGCAGAGTTTAAGCAATCAGACTCAGGCCTGCTGTATCAGAAAAGTGTGACATAGGCTGGGAGCATTGGCTCATGCCTATAATCCTCATACTGTGGGAGGCTGAGGCGGGTGGATTGCTTGAGTTCAGGAGTTCAAGACCACCCTGAGCAAAAGCGAGATTCCTTCTCTACTAAAAATAGAAAAACCAGCTGGGTGTGGTGGCAGGCACCTGTAGTCTTAGCTACTTGGGAGGCTAAGGCTAGAGGATCGTTTGAGCCCAAGAGTTTGAGGTTGCCGTGAGCTATCATACCACTGTACTCTACCAAAGATGACAAAGTGAGACTCTATCTCAAAAAAAAAAAAAAAGAAAGAAAGAAAGAAAAATAGTAACATAATTTCAAAAATAAAAAAAGCAGGGGTTGGTGGGTGAAAAAGACTGCTGGAACAGAGACCAAAGAGAGAACAACTGAATGGAATGAAAAAAACCTTAGTTGGATCCTGGTTTAAAAAATAAGCTTTGGGACAGGTACGGTGGCTCACATCTGTAATCCTAACACTCTGGGAGGCCGAGGCAGGTGTATAGTTTGAGCTCAGGAGTTTCAGACCAGCCTGAGCCAAGAGTGAGACCCCGTCTCTACTAAAAATAGAAAAACTAGCTCGGCTCAGTGCCTGTGGCTCAAGCAGCTAAGGCACCAGCCTCATACACCAGAGCTGGCAGATTCGAATCCAGCCTGAGCCTGCCAAACAACAATGACAACTGCAACCAAAAATAGCTGGGCGTTGTGGCAGGTGCCTGTGGTCCTAGCTACTTGGGAGGCTGAGGCAAGAGAATCGCTTAAGCCCAGGAGTTAGAGGTTGCTGTGAGCTATGATGCCACAGCACTCTACCCAGAGGGACAGCTTGAAGCTCTGTCTCAAAAAATAAAAAACAAAAAAAAAGAAAAAGAAAAACTAGCTGGGCATGGTGGTGGGTTGCCTGTAGTCCCAGCTACCCAGGAAGCTGAGGCAAGAATAATTACTTGAGCCCAGGAGTTTGAGGTTGCTGTGAGCTATGATGAATGACATCATGGTACTCTATCCAGGGCACCAGAGTAAGACTGTCTCAAAAAGGAAAAAAAAAAGAAACAAAGAGAAAAAAGCTTTAAAAAGACATACATTTAGGGAAAGTTAGGGAAATTTGATGGGTAAGTAGTAATACCTAATCTTAGGTATTACTTAGGCATTAATTTTCTTAGGTATGTTAATGGTACTGTGGTTATACAAGATAATGTCCTTAGTCTTAGGAGATCATGCTGAACATTTTCAGAGTAGGCACAACCTACAGTCGAACCTCCATAGCTAACTACCTCCCTACACCAACCACCTCAAGTTGACCTAATTTTCTTTTTTTTGAGACAGTCTCACTTTATTGCCTTCCGAAGAGTGCTATAGAGGCACAGCTCACAGCAACCTCCAACTCCTGGACTTAAGCGTTTTTCTTGCCTTAGCCTCCTGTCAAGTTGACCTAATTTTCATAGACCAGACATGCATCACATGTACCTATCAGCACACAGGCCTAGTTCCTTATGTCAACCACCTCCATGTGTTGACCAGTTTGTGACAGTCCCTGGGGTGGTCAACTTACAGAGGTTCTACTGGATTTGAACTGCATGGATGGAGGGATGGATGCACAGACAGTTACATAAAGCCAAACTGGCAAAATGGTAACAACTGAATTCAGATGGCAGGTGCACCATGTTGGCCATACTATTCTTTAAATATTTTCTCAACATTTGAAAATTGTCATGATAAAAACTTAGGAAAAGTTTTGTTTTAAAATGCCAAGTTCTGGGCCTGGCATTATGAGTTCAAATCCTGACCTGCTGCTTCCTAGCTATGTGGTCTGAGCTAGCTACCCCAGTGTCTGTGCTTCAGTGTCCTCAGTAAAACAGGAGTAATGATAATGGCACCTCCTCCACAGTGGGGATCATGAGTCAGTACAAGTAGGTACTTGGTCATGCCCATAGACATTCTTTAAAAAAAAAAGAAAAAAAAAGCGGTGATGAGGGCGGCACCTGTGGCTCAGTAGGTAGGGTGCCGGCCCCATATACCGAGGATGGCAGGTTCAAACCCGGCCCTGGCCAAACTGCAACAACAACAACAAAAGAAAATAGCCGGGTGTAGTGGTGGGTACATATAGTCCCAGCTACTAGGGAGGCTGAGGCAAGAGAATCGCCTAAGCCCAAGAGGTTGCTGTGAGCTATAATGCCACGGCACTCTACTGAGGGCAGCAGAGTGAGACTCTGTCTCTTAATAAAAAGTAAGAAAAGGGTGATAAGAATCAGCAGAGAGACCCAAGCAGGCTGTCCCCACTCATACACACAAAAGCACCTGTTTGAGGATATTCTGCTCCCGCATCAGCTTCTGCCGTTCCCGGTTGGGCTTGGTGACCATGATATCCAGAACATTCTGCCCATTGTTAGGGACATCACTGACAAAGAACACCAGGTCCTCCAGCAGCTGGATGACAAACCTGGCCAAAGCGACATGGTAAATGAGGAGTGTAAGTTGCCCTGTGGGTAACCAGCCCTTCCCAAAGCATGGCTTTCCTGAGGTCACTTACTAGCCCCCAGAGCACAAACCCCCATCATCAGCCTGCAGCTTCTCTCCCCAACTTTACACTGATCTGCTCTCAAAACAATCAGGCCCCTACACCCTGGATGCTGAAGCGTCCCAAGACAGAATCTTGTAATACTCCAATTGGGAAAAGAACTGCAGGGCACGTGGCAGAGCGTTTAATGTGGATGGGATCTGCATTTGCATCCTGACTCTGCCACTTACTAGCTGTGTGACCCTGGGCAAGTATCTTACCCTCTCTGAGCCTCAGTCCCATCATCAGTAAAGCAAAGTAACAATGGCTCCATCATAGGATTAGTCTGGGACTATGTGAGCAGTGAGAAAGGCACCCAACTTCAGAGGCCCAGGCTCAGCCAGGGCCACAGGACCAATCCCCACCTCCATCTCCCCCACCCTGGCCCTGTCTGCTCAGCTTCTGCTTTGTGACTCCCAAGATCACACAGAAACCTCAGTAGCCCTGCCCCTGCAGCCCACCTGCGATCATTCTGGCTGATGAAGCCCTCGCTGAGTTTGTCCACAGCACTGGCCAGCATAGAGCTGGCATCGTTGGCAAAATCCAGGTCTCGGATCTCAGACACAGGCACTGACACGATAGCAAAGGCCTCCTTGTCTTCCTTGGTGGGGCAAGTGCCCAGCTGCAGGGACAGGGATCAGCAGGGCATCTGGGGACAAGCTCTGGCCCCTACCCTACCCCCTGCCCCAGGCGGCCCGAACCATAAGCCGGATGGGCCGCTCCTCCTCCACGTCAATGGGCACATTGGTGCTCTGTATCCAGGTGTTGGTGCAGAGGTGCCGTAGCCGGACATACGAGTTCCTGCAGGCGGGTGGGAGGGCAAGGACACAGAAGCATATGTGGCACATCACCCACTGCGTGCCCAGTCTCCCTCTCCAGCACCATCACATGCTCCACCTTACTCCATGCTCTCAACAGTCATGGGACAGGGGTGGCTTGTGTCCCTCCAGGCAAGGAGTCTAAAGCCAGGGAAGGATGGCAGAGCAAGCCCTACACCCTGGCTGTGACTGCTTCCCTTGCAGAAGTCTCTAGAATTGTCCCCATTTCCAAAACCAAAAAGACCTGCAAAGACCCTAGACCCACAAAGACCCCAAAGGACCTGAAGAGGACAGAGTAGTGAGGGATTGGAAGAGTCCCAGAGACAGAAAGGCCCAGCCTGCGTACCCCCAGCTGGCCTCCAGGCACACACAAGTGCATACCCACCTGGGCACGAAGGAATCAGTTTTCTGCAATGTGGTAGGGTCCAACTCAAAGAGAGAGGCAATGTCATTGCCATGGGGCACAGCCACCAGGCGGTACTTGATCTTCTCCCCAGCATTCCTACGGGCTGTGCGGCCCTGAGCACCCTGCAGTGGGACCTCAAATCAGTCATGTGTCCCTCCCTCCTCTCAGACCCTAAAACCACCTAGGATCCCACCAAAGGGACCTCCTCCCTCCACCCCCACCTCCCAGGGCTTCAGGGTCTCCCATGCCCCTTCCACTCCCAGAGAGGCCCCTGGTCACTCTTTGTCTCTCACCATTCCTACTGCCTTGGGATCTGAGGCATCACCTTTGTAGCTGGGGTTCTCCTGGACAGATACAAGATGGGAAGAGCTACTGGACACCAAGCTATATCCACATGACCCCACTCTAAAACAAGGTCATCCACATAGGGCCCTGGGTTCAGAAAGGCAACCCCTACCCTCCCTGGGGTACCAATCCCAGCTCTAAAACCCATGTCACTCCAAGGGGAGCCCTTTGTGGCTCTTCTCCATAGATTCACAAATGAATACACATCACACCAACACACACCAATGCCCCCAAGTACACAAGTGCGTGCATTGTGGACAGGCTAGGAATTTTGCTCATTGCTCTATCCTCTGTACCTAGAATAGTGCCTGGCAAATAGTAGGTGCACATTAACATTTATTAGGTTTATTTACAATCATGCGCTTATTTGATAATACTTGGTAAGTAAACACATGAGTACAGATAAGCCGGTGCATGGTCACTCGTGTCTGCGCATGCAGGTGTGTACATGTGCTCCTGCATGCCCATGTGGCATACACAGCCTGACTCCTAAAATGCCCTCTGCTTCTCGCTCACCTCTGCAGCCAGGTAGTTGCCTGTGGCCAGGTGCTTGAAGCGGTACAGGCCATTCCAGTGGCCAGCTCCTCCACGGCAGGGGTCATGGTGAACCACCTGGGGATGTGCAGGGGTAAGGTAGGAAGGAGAGATGGCCAGGGAGGGGCCCCCAACCCTGAGGAGGCCTGGAGACCTCTGGGTAGGTGGGTGCCTGGACCCTCCTTGGCCTCTTGGCTCCCAAGGGGCTCAGAGGACAAGTGGAGGCTAACATCTCTCCCTCCAGGGTGATGGGGAAGAGGGAGGGGTGAAGTCCAGGGCTGAGTCCAGATGTGGGAAGCAGGACTCTGACCTCCACCTCCCAGAGGGCATTGGAGCTGGTGGCCGAGGTGGCAGACTGGCGCAGCGTAGTGCGCAGGAACACCTGCAGCTTGCCCTTGTACTCATCACACGTCAAGAACTTCTCCTGCTCTGCGTGGAACAGCCGGACCACATCTCCCTGCAAGTGGTGGGGCATGGACTCAGCACAGACAAAGTGCCCCCTAGCTCCAGGACCCTCCTAGGCCCAGCCCCACCTGCCTCAGATGCAGGCCACAGGGGGCAGGGTGCCTCTTGCTCCTTCCAGAGTGGAGCCACCCCATAGGGCAGCCAGAGCCAGGCACTCTGCCCACTGCCCTCCTCCCAGAGCCTGAATCCAGTGTCCTCCCAGGCCTTCTGTTGTCCAAACCCTCCTTTGATAGCCTTCCTCCCTATCTGTACCTCTAGACACCCTGTCTAGCCTGTAATGGCCTATCTCCAGTCACCCTCTCCATGAAGGAAGGAATCACCTCTCCCAGGGCTCTTTCTGCCTGAATATCAGTTCATGCCCATTTCTTTTGCTGCCCTGCTAAACTAGAGCAGCCTGGAGGGTGTCTCTATGGTTTTGGACACAGTTTGGGATCCTGGCTCTACTCTTAAAAGCTGTGTGAGTGACCTTGAACAAGTTCCTTAATGTCTCTGCCCCTGAGTTGCCTCTTTTGTAAAAGGGGAATTCTGTGACCTCCCTGCAGAAATTGTGAGGACTGCGATATAATGAAGTAACACGGCACACTTACTGCATGCCAGCCAGTGCACAAACTTGACAAGAATCTTCTCACTTTACAAGATCCTCACACCAACCCTCTGGGTACACACATCATTATCCCTATTTTAAAGGGCAGAGAAATGCAGGCCCAGAGAAGATAAGCATCCTGCCAAGGGTCACACATCTAGTGGCAAATGGGATGTGAATTGGTTCCAGGACACACACCCTATCTTTCCACCACATTTCCTCCCATTGAGCCTGGGCCCATAGCTGTCGCACCTACTATCATCACTATTCCACTTTCCTCCACTGAACACAGCATTAGACACAAGGACTCAGTGACCAGCTGTGGAGTGGATGCAGGAAAATACAAGAACGCATGGAAGAGTGACTACACATAGATGGGGCGGGTCACTAGGGAAGAATCTAGTGACTTCTGTGCCCAGGCATGCAGGGTGAGAGCAAAATAGGGGTGGACTTTGCATGAAAAAGTCTTGCTTCTGAGTTGTAATCTAACCTTCTATAATCTAACCTCAGAGCCCTGACAGAAGAACTAGAAACCACTCTGGGTAGCACCAAGTGATGCTTCATTTTTCTCAGAGCTACACAGATCCAGGGCTGGAACGTGTCATCAGGGAAGGCTCCTGGGAGGGGTGGTGCGTGGGCTGGGCCTTGACTGATGTGTGAACAATGTACAGGCTTAAGGAGGGGAGGGAAAAGGGAGGGCATGGGTGGAAACAGCCTGGGAAGTGGGAGAGATGAGGAGGGTGGGGACTGAGGCAGGGAAGGGGCCAAAGAGTCTAACAATAGCTTGATTAGGGAGGAGGGCAGGGAAAGGCCTCTCAGAGCAGCTGCTCTCAGGCCTGTCACCTGCTTCTCTAACCAGTATCCTAGTCTGTTCCCCTTGATAAGGAGCCTCCCCAAACCGACTCCTCTCATCTGCCCTCCCACAAGACCACTCATACCCCGTAGACTGGTTCCATCCCCCAGAGCCCCACTCAAGACACCTCTGAACTCTCCCATCTACCCCTACACGTTTTCAAGGTTTCTCAAATGGTCCCTCCCGTGACCCCAGGCAGCTCGCTCTGCCTTGAGATCCCAACCCTCCCAATCTCTACTGCAGTATCTCCCAGGTCCCCTCCCTTACTAGTCCCCACACCAGCATGTCTGGGACCAGGGCTTAGGTAATAACTTAGCAGATGAGGCAGCCTCAATTTCTTGCCAAAAAGGCCAGAGGGCAAAGGGTAAGAGGCCTAGCTCAGATAGCAGGAGTAGTAGAGGGGACTAGGTGCTATAAGGCTGTCAACCCACCCAAGGTGGGGGGTTAGGGACCCCTACTCTAGTGATACCCCCTTAGCAAGACAGAAAACAGAGGCTAGCCAGAAGCCAGAGAGGATGGGGGGAGTTGTGGCCAGACACAAGAAGAGAGGCAGTACAGATGGGTCATGTGGGCGTGGGCCTCAGAGAATGCAGAGCCAGGGTTAAGGCAGGGACTTGGGGCCTGGTGGCTGGGAAATGGCAGGAAGTAGAAAAGGGACCCGTCAAAGGGGGGCTGGGCCGCCAGCCAGGCAGGGTGGTAGTGGGAGGGGCTCCCAGTCCTTACCCCTTTCAACACCTCCTCCAGGTGGTCCCGGAACTGCATGAACAGGTTAATCTTCCAGCTGGTGTTGCAGTTTACAGAGTTGACCTGGGGAAAGGCGGAGAGGCCCATGATGCCAGGCAGACCCCAGCTGCTAAGAAAAGGATAGTTCGAGGGGCTGGAGAGGGAAAGGGAGGAACCAGCCCAGCCACTATCATAGCACAAGAAGAGGTCTTCTCTCAGCCAGGACCCCCAGACCTCAGTCTAGCTTCCCTGGGGCTGCCAGCCTGTGGGGTGGAAGATGGGGGCAGTGTTGGGAGACAGGTGTGGTGCAGGGAGGCCCAGCACATCCAGGACCAGATGGGGCTGGGGCTGTGGCAGGGAGGGGGTGTCTATACCATCAAGGGTATGTGGACATCCCTCCACTGCAGGGCCAGCCTCACCCACCTACTCACCTCCTTGCAGCCTGCGTTGTCGCTGAGCTCATAATTGCTGGCATGCAGAGGCTGCCCGGCGTTGACAGGATTCAGGATCACCTTGTCCCCCACAACCACCTACAGCAAACAGGTGGAGCAGTGAGAGTGGGAAGGGCAGAGCCTCTCCTACTGCCAGGCCTCCAGGCCTGTCTGGGTCTCAGTCTGCCCTTCTAAGAAATGGGCAATCCTTTTCTGGTCTCCACATTGAAGACAGTATGGAAGCCTCTCTGGAGATGTGGGCTGCCCCTTTCACCAGGCCCCTCCAGCCCCAGCCTTGTCCTCACATTGTCCCCATTGCTGCGAAGCTTCCAGAAGGGCTGGATGAAGAGCCAGGAGCCCTCATTGCCCGTGGCGTCCAATGTGACCCGCATGGCATTCTTCTCTAGCAGGGCTGGCAGCCGTTTATTCACTGTCAGGTACTTGTTACTCTTCATGTGCAGGAGCTGGGGGGCAGGTAGCGCAGGGGTGAGGTCACTAGGAGGGGCCAGCCCATCAAGGAGGCAGCAGGAGGGACCCACTGGACCCATGCTCACATCCCTCATGCACATACTGTGTCAGATACATTGTCATAAACACACAAAGACACACACACACAGACATACACACAATAACAAGCAGTCACATAGGTACACCCTGCCCCAGATAATCACCAGTCAGTTAATCACAAAAAATAAACTGTTTTAGATACTTTATTTGTATCAGCTCATGCAATCTTATACAACAATCCAATAATTCCAAGAGGCAGCTACTGTTACTGGCCTGATTTTGCAGCTGGAGAAGCTCAGACATCAGGGAGTTAAGTAACTTGCCCAGTCACACCATTGAGGAGTGGCAGGGCCAGGATTTGAGCCCAGACAGTGTGGCTCCAGACTCTGTGCTATGACCACTATGTTAAAAAACACACCCCCGCACAGCTATGCAGGCCACACAGCAGACACACACAGGCCACAGGGGCCCCCATTCACTGCAAACACCTGTGCGGAGGGTAGTGTCTACTGGTACCCTTCCACCAGCACCAGCCCAGCCCCTTAGCAAGAGAAAAACTAACAAGAAAGATGCAGGCAGAGCTCACCTGGATCACACTGCCATACTTGACGACATCCCCATGCACCTTCTTGTTCTCTGTGTCATTTTGCTTCTGTTCCATCTGAGCTGCATGCTAGGCAGACACACACAGAAGTGAAGAGTGGAGTCCAGAGCTGCTCCAAGAGGGAGACTTCCTCCCATCTCCACACAGGCATACACATGAGCACAAAAACACACACACTCACCCTGGACTCGGGGACTCCTTGGGACTACACCCCAGCTCTTACCACTGCCCCAGAGTGACCCTCGGCCATCTAGCCACGCCTTCCCACTATCAATGAGGGCCCGAGGCTCAGAGTGCAGAGGGACAGCACACAGGGTCCAAGGAGCTGAACCTCTCACCCTGTGCCCCACCTTCCCAGGAGGGGCATGCTGGCAGGAGCTAAGCCCCTCTGCCCGACACCCCAGCAACCTAAAGCTATGCCTCACTGCCCACCCCATCTCACCAGACTTCTGATGCCTGATACTGGTCCTCTGCTCCAGCCTAAGCCCCAGCAGGAGGTTACTTAGTGACACTGCCTGGCTCCCTTCTTCACCCCAACTCCTCTTTGAACCTCTGTTTCAAAACTGTGTGCACTCTCAGCCCACTGCCTCCAGGAAGCCTTTCATGACTGGCCATATCCAACTCTGACGGATCCACCACTGGTGGCCTAGAGAATTTGGTTCGCATCCCATTAGAAACATTTTTTTAGGCACTTCTGTCTCCTGTTAGATTGGAAGCTGCCTGGGGAGATGGGTGCTGTCTCCTCTATCAGGCTAGGGATTTCCTGAGGGCAGAGGCTGTATCTCCTCCATCAGATTAGGGGCTCCTGGAGTGCAAGGGCCCTGTTTCCCCTCATCAGATTGGCACTCTCTGACAGGGGAGGTTCTCTGCCCTTCTCTCCCCCTAAGTCCTGTTATTGAGACCAGGGTGAAGGTGGCAGCTGGAGAGGGTTGCCATGGACAGTGTGACCTTCCACAGATCACAACCAAAGCCTCCCACTCTCATTTCTATTGGGACTGGAGTTAGGACCCTGAGCTCTATCCAGTGGAGACTGCCCAGGATATGAACTGAACCACTGCCCACAAGGAGCCCATGAACAACTGGCAGGCCCTAGCAACATGACATGTGTCCGAGCAACCCAGGGTGAATCAGAGATTTGGGGGCCATCTAGCTCTACTGCTCACAGACAGACATCTAAGGGCCCCAGGCTCCAACTCTGTAAAACAGACGAGAGGTTAAGACTAGATCCAGGGATCTCAAATTGAGTTCCCTAGAGCCTATGGGAACTCCATGTACAGCTATACAGGTTGTTCATTGCACTATGGTATCAAAACTTCATTTACTGAGCCACATGCCCTGGCACAGGGCTATGCCAGCCTGGAGGAAGGGGTATCTTCTTCTAATTGGCACAAAGAAGTTATACTATGTACAGACTAGTGGGTCACTGGGAGGACACCCTACTCCCCCATCTGCCCTCATTTACAGCAACTCACACCAGTTTTTTGCATACTGAGTTCTTAAAAATCATTCAACTAGCCATAGGGCTCCCTGCATGCATGTCCAGATCTCTGGTGCATATAGACAGATGCACCCCTGAGTGTGCGTCCAGGTCTCTGGTGCGTACAGACAGACGCACCCCTGAGTGTGCGTCCAGCTCTCTGGTGCGTATAGACAGATGCACCCCTGAGTGTGCGTCCAGGTCTCTGGTGCGTATAGACAGACGCACCTTTAAGTGTGCATCCAGGTCTCTGGTGCATATAGACAGATGCACCACAGCGTGCATGTCTAGGTTTCTGGTGCATATAGACAGACACACCCCTGTGTACACACACACACACCTGCAGCTTCTGCAGCAGCACCACATCCGCGATCTTCTCCTTGTCCTGCTTTGTCTGCTTGGCCTTCCAGTACTGCTTCTGGGCTGAGTAGCGGTTCATGGGGCACACCTTGAAGAGGCAGTCTGCAGTGGGGCAGGTAAGGGAGGGCATTCATCTGGGGCTCAGGACCTTCCTTGGAAAAAGCCCCAGCCAGTAGCTCTGATCTCCCAACCTCTCCCCCACTCTCCTGCACCTCTGTGGGTAGAGAGGCAGTGGTTGGAAGAACCCATAGAAGAATTTGGAACATCCTGGATTATGCTGAGAAGAAGGGGTCTCACCTGGGGGTGGCATGTGCCCTCTTCCCCATGGAGGATTCACCAAAGGCTCCAGGAGCCTCACCCTATGTCTGGCCAGCTTTCACAGGTATTGGCAGCTAACAGCTCACATATGCACACTTATCTGGACAACTGCCTTGACCAACAGAAAGCATCTTGTCCACAGATGTCTGCACAATGACATACCCTCCTCCCAAGGGACAGCCCAATGGGTGGCACAGGCATAGAACAGCACAGCCTCTGGAAGGGACTGTCCCAGGGACAGCTCACACTCCCCAGCTGAGGATCATCTTCCCTCAAGCCACATCCTCACTCAGCCTCTTCCCCTGCCCTGCCTGAGAGAGGAAGAGCTTCCTCACTCTATTCTCCCCTGAAACCCTTCCTCAATAATTCACTCATCCTGGACTCTACTTCTAGGGACTTGACCTAAGAAAGGACAAACCAAAATGCCAGAAACATGTGTGGCGCCTGTGGCTCAGTGAGTAGGTCACCGGCTCCATATATGGAGGGTGGTGGGCTCGAACCCGGCCCCGGCCAAACTGCAACAACAACAAAAAAATAGCCAGACGTTATGGCAGGCACCTGTAGTCCCAGCTACTTGGGAGGCTGAGGCAAGAGAATCGCTTAAGCCCAGGAATTGGAGGTTACTGTGAGCTGTGACTCCACAGCTCTCTACCGAGGGCAACAGAGCAAGACTCTATCTCTTAAAAAAAAAAAAAAAAAAAAAAAGATGCCAGAAAAATGTTTAGTACTGCAATTTTTATTTTGGAAAATAGAAAAAATTATTATAATTTCCGTAAGTCCAAAATCCACAAAGGGTATATGATTTTTATGATTATCCAAAGGACGCACAAGTTGGGCAATCCTATTCTAGAGTGTGTGAGGAGTTGGGGGGATTCTGGGTGCTGGTGAAGAGATGAACCAGGGCTGGGCTGTAAGCAGTGAGCAACTTGTCACAGGAGTGTGATACACAGGCTGACCAGGGGGTTGGCCTCAATGGCCCTGAGACTTCCTCTCATGCTGTCGCTGTGGGGTTCATGACAGCATTGTAGCACAGAACACAAGAGACTGTGCCAGGAGGGTGGAGAGGAGCTGGGGGTGGGTGGATCACAGAGACAAAGACTCCTCCTTCAGGCCCTTTCCTGTTCCCTCTAAAAGGAAGGCTGCGTCTCTCTGGTCAAAGTCAGTCATCTGTTCTGGGTAACTAAAGCAAAACTGGATTTCCCATCTAGCCCATGAGGATGCAGAGGCCCTCTGAGGCCATCAGGAATAGAAACTAGGTGAGCCAAAGGTCAAGGAAGGCAAAAAGTCCTTGAAGGGAGGGGCAGAAAAATGGCAATTCTATGAGCTGCCCTGCCTGGCCCAGGGACAGCTCACACTCTCCAGCTCTCTGGGGTTCAGCCTGAGGCTGCACCACCAGCATGCACAGCATCACTTCTGGAAGTGAGCATTCAGTTTGCTAGAGAGAGTATGTCTTTATGGGTTCTGCTTAGCCTGAAGACCTGCTGGCACAGGCTCCTAGAGTTCCTCCAGTGCCCTGTCATCATGTGACTGTCACTGCCTTGTTAGATGCGGGTAGTTCCCAGCAGAGCAGTGGGGAATGGGGCCACACTGAAGGTGTTTTGGAAATTGGGGTGGGATGGTGACTTGGGGTGTACCATCAACTGTCACAACTGGCCCTTAATGGGCAGGACAGGGGTGTTGAACACCTGCACCACAAAGCCTGCCCCCATATGATGCCTGACTGTAAACATCCCACCTCACACACTCGAGAACAGACCCCAGTGCTCTTGGCCCACAGTCACACACAGAAACACAAATATATTTGTCTTGAATTTAGTGAGCACTAGATTTTCCAGAAATGAAAATCCAGTATAGACCCAGGGAAAACTGTCCTTTGTGCTGTTCAAATTTTACCAGGAAGTGTTTGCTGTTTCAGGAAATCCATCACTCAGGGTCATGCCCATGACAGCCATATTTATGATTTAAAGGCAAGCATTCGCTCTTTTGGGTCTTCTAGTTGTGCCAAACATTTCCTTCTAAAATATGTATTTTATTAAAAATTACTCTCCCTTGATATGATCTTATACTTAGAGAACCCTAAAGATTCACAACCACAAGACTCTTGGAAGTCATCAAAAAATACAGTAATGTCTTAGGATATAAAATCAAGTCCACAAGTCAGTTGCCTTTGTATATGTCAACTACAGCCAAGATGAGAGGTTAATTAGGGACACAACTCCCTTCACCATAGTCCCCAAGAAAATGAAATATTTAGAAATATACCTAACAAAAGAGGTGAAGGACCTCTATAAAGAAAATTATGAAACCCTAAGAAAGGAAATAGCAGAGGACTTTAACAAATGGAAGAACATACCATGCTCATGGCTGGGAAGAATCAACATTGTTAAAATGTCTATA